>JAATLQ010032152.1:0-13228 GCA_013421005.1 Heliconius erato x Heliconius himera | reverse complement strand
TTATTCATGCAGTTGGTGTATTTGGAAAACTGGACCGAAATTACAAAATATTTAAGTTTTCCCATGATTAAGACACTAAACTCTATTTGTATTCTAAATTTGAAGCTTCTATGTCTGCTAGAAGTGCCTTGGACTTTTGATGATCGGTGAGTCAGTCAGTGAGTGACAAAATTTAGAAACTTTAACAAGTTGTCATTCTTAAACTACTGGTTCAAATTGAGTGAAATTTTAAATATACCATGTTTATATAATGCCTGATTAGTTACTGAAAATTCAGGTTTCTTGTTTTATCCACAACGAAATTATAGAGGGGTCGAAAATCGCCTGAATTGCTTCGAGAAAAGTATGGTACGGCCGTGCCGCTTTTTTTTGCTCGACTTGGCGGGGGCACTGCCGTGCCCCCAGATTTGTCAAATGTAATACTAAACAACCATTGGGGTAGTTTTTTTAAACCGATTCAGACAAAAAAATATATATTTTACAAAATAAAAGCATTGAAAGCTGCGGCAAATTTCGATTTTAATTTTTAAAGTGAGTAATTTTATCTATTTATTAGGCCAGTCACGGGACAGTGGCACCAGCGTGTGACTGTAAACGCGGCATATTGTGGATTCGATTCCCACTTAAGGAAATGAAGTATTTAATATTTTCATTTTCCTCGCTCTAGCCTCTAGCCTTCAAAATTCGGCGAAAATTGGGGAAAATGTCTTTACACTAGGTTCCCAGGTTCCTTCCGCTTCCTCTTCTATCTTAAAATCTCTATTCATATACTAATAACAGCACAAAATCGAATCAGCTCCAACTAACTCACACGTACACTCAATTAAACGGCAACTTGCAATGATACGATCTAAACGTATTATAAATTAATACGAAGCTATAATTAGTGCAATTAGAGAATAACTGAACTGTGCAAATTCTATAGCCGCCTAATCAAACATGGATGTATGTATGTATGGTACATACGTAATACCTACGTTACAAGGGCTGGTGCCCAACGACCGGAAGTACGTTCTTGATGCGTGAATCTCGTTTGGCAGGAGCTATTTGGGATGCCTTCCTTAGTCTATGTCAAAGGAGACGTTTAGGAGAAATTGTCGATAAATCAATTATTTTTTTGGTTTAATTTTCGGCATATTTGTCCAAACTACAGCTTAAATAGGATGAATATTTTGCTAATGTGTTAAGTTAAGAGCCAAATACTAAAAAACATCTTACAGGGAAAGGAAGTGTCTTAATAGCAACGGAATGCTCATCACTAGTCTCCCAGGTTCCCTCTTACCACCCTGCCACGTGTAGCATGAAACTAGAAAAGAAACTCTATTTACGAACTTCAATTACGTTTCTGTTAAAAAAAGTGCAAATACGTCATTATAGCACCAAATGACCAATATTATATCTGAACCAGAATTTAAAGTAAATTATATATAGGTATACTAGATCGCGATCCCTACAGCGCAAGCTCCGACTACTTTGCGGTCAGTGGACGTTGGAATTGGGACAGGCAGAGAAATGAAAATTGTATATTTCAATATATTATATTGGTAACGTTATTTGAGGCCAGTCGTGGCGCAGGGGCACAAAGTGCGAGTAAGCATGGTTGGTTGTGGGTTCGATCCACATTCGAAATATTTTTTAAATTAATATTTTAATTTATTCGCTGTGGTCTCGAGGCAAAACGCGGCATTGAGTTCCGCCACACTGCGTGTTGAATGGCGGAAGAACTATACCTCCAGAATTTGGCGAAAAGAGGGATATGGAGCGTGTTAACACTAGGCTTCCTCCGTCTACCCTGCTGTGAGCGGGATACAGCGTGAAGCTGATTTTTTTCATAACGTTAATATAAACAAGTTATATGATTTTTCAACTTTTAAGGTAATTCGGCACCTCGTTTTCATAGTCTACATCTTTTTGCGATTTATGCGTGACGATTTATAATGTTCAATTAATTATAAACATACATACTAACCCAGTTTATTATATATAAATATATATTTATTTTTATAGTATAAAAAAAACAAACTACGAACCAGTGCCAAATCAAGATTCTAGAACAATCACTAACTACTAATATATAAATTACTTCATACAGATAACACAAACGAATGAACACTTTGACAGCATAATTGATGGTAATTGTATAATAAATAGTAACAATCGATTCCATCACATAGAAGACAATGGCCGTGTCGAACAGCGTGTTAGTTGCAATCGGATATAGCGAGCGCCGTTTCCAATTATAATGTAAATAATAATTAATTTGATGTTAAATGTTCAAAATTTATTTGTTATAGTTGAGTTGAGGCCAGTCGTGGCGCAAAGGCACAAAGTGTGAGTGTAAACGCGAAAGGTGGTGCGTTCGATAAAATAAAAATTAAATCAGCTTCACGGTATATCCCGCACACAGCAGGGTAGGCAGAGGGAACCTAGTGTTAAGACACGCCGTTCCCCACTTTCTGTCGAATTCTGGAGGCATTGCGTGTTGAGTGTCAGAACTCAACGCCGCGCCGAATATTTCATCTCCTCGAGTAGAGATCGAACCCACAATCAGTCGGTTTTACAGTCACACCTAATACCGCTGCGCCACGACTGGCCTCAATTTAATTTTTCTTTATGAATAGGGAACGGAGTGTCTTAACACTAGTTTCCTACTGCTGAGGGTTAGCTGTGTGCGAGATACAGCGTGACGTTAAAAAAAATATTAAAATTTATGGTAAATCAGCTAATAATTAAATTTTATGTGATTTGAGCAATTTGGCGATAATATAGATTATTTATGTACATTTATGAGATTTCGTCTTTTACAAGTCCTATATGTAAATTAATAATTTCTATGTTTTTTTTCTTATACACTGTATGAGATCAGACTGTCGACAATGTCGTCATTTTAAATTCTTCTCGTAAAATTATTTATATTTCACATAAAGTAGTAAAATATAGAATATTAACAACTAAATTTTAATAATTGTATAGAAATTTTGATTTGCACGTACAGTTTAATTGACTGGCGCATTTCTTGGACGGTGTCCAAGAGGCGTGAGTTCATATCTTGCTACGTTCAATTTTCATATGGCTACTTCTACTATTATAATATACCGCTGTTATTGCATATTTATCAATGAATAATATTTTCATTTCCTCTCTTTGGTAACGAGATAAAGCACGGCGTTGAGTTCCGCCACTCAACACGCAATGGCTCCAGACTTTTGTGGATAACGGAAGTCTATTAATGGAAACGGAATATTTTTAACATTAGCCGGGAGGCTGTATCCCGCACATAGTAGGCAAAGGAAACCTGGGAAGGTTCCCTTTGCTAATATGTGGATACAGCGTGAAGCTAAAAAATATGAATATTTCAAAATAATAATATAGTATAAATGAATAAGCAAAGAGTGCGTACATGTATTTATTAAGTGTTGTTGATAATCCTGTTTAATCGCAACGTTATCCTTATGCTACTCTGAACTCCCTACCTCCGCGGAGATCAACTTGTATTTCCGGTATAACTGAATCATTTACATATAAATATCAATTTTATAGAATTATATAATAATATGTATTAAAACACTAATGGATAAAGGAATTCCATCATTTGTTAATGAATTATTTTGTTAAGTGGAAAACGGAGTGTTTTAACACTAGGTTGCCAGGTTCCCTCTGGTTACCCCACTATGTGCGGGATACAGCGTGAAGCTAAAAAAATCTTAAATATGTATATTTTTAATGAGTCGAGTGGCAAAGAAGACACTCTTATATAGAATAACTCCTTATAAAAGAAAATAAATAGGTAAGAATGATATTTAGGCTTCTTTAATGTATAATGTAAAAAACAAAGCTATAGCTCAAAAGTAAATCACATTTTAATATATTTTCTATAAACTTTTAGCACTGTAGAACAGTATATTTGACAGGTGTATTTTGAATTATTTTGTTTGTAATTAAAGACCGAAAATCCAACTATTTTCATTTCTTTTATGAAATAATAAACATATAAATACAAGCATTTCTGATACGACTAGCTTTTACTCTTGGTTTCGCTCTTGCTTTGCGGTTGCTTTTTTAATATAAAACTAGCGAGCCTTTCTTACTAAGAAATAGAGATTATTATTTTCTCTCATTTATATTTTTAGTCTCACACTGTATACTGCCCATAGCAAGGTAGGCAAAGGGAACCTGGGAACCTAGTGTTAAAATACTCCGTTACCATTAAGACATTTTTAATATAGAAGCGAAACTTATAACGTCAAGAAATTTTATACTAACAATATGTATATTAGTATGGAATCCACTCCAAATTAAATCGACTAAGTTGAATAATAAGGTCAATTTACATATCTACTGGCTCCCCTCACAAATTCCTAATTGACGTGTAAGATCATTAAGGATTATCAATACAGACGTATTTGTGAGCAACAAATGAGGTTTTATTATTTTTAGGGTTCCGTACCTCAAATGAGAAAAAAATGGGTTTCTTATACGATCTCTTGAATGTCATCTGTATGTATGTCGGGATTTTTGTTCTCGTAAAATTGAGTAAATATGTAGTTAAAATTAAAATTTACTAAGGTCGACGTCCCATGGAATATAAAGAATTGCACTTGACCAAATTTTTTATTTTAATTTATTTTTTTAAAGTGTTTATAAAGTATGTTAACATTAAATAAAATTGGAGGCTTTATCTTGCAACAATTATTTCTATTTTTCTTCGCTCTGATGTCAAAGCGCGGCGTTGAGTTCCGCCGAGTGAAAGTGGGGAACGGAGTGTCTTAACACTGGGTTCCCTCTGCCCTGCCTTCCCTGCTGTGTGCGGAATACAGCGTGAAGCTATCTTGCAACAATATATTATAAATGTTCTAATATTTATTAATTCTGGCAAAACCGGAACGTGCGCTATAAATATATTTTTTTACTTTACTAACTTTTTTGCCGCTTGCCCGTTAAAGAGTTGTTTATGACACATGACACAATCTAACTGTCCGAGGTAACCTTGACCACAAGTCCAATGGGTTACCTATATCTTACCTATTAATGTGTTGCTGAAAGACTTCGTCTATACATGGACTTAACAATACGATTTTTTTTTAATTTGTAACTAACAGTTTCTAAGTTTAGCGTGTTCAACCAAACAAACAGTTTTATTACTATATAAATAATACGCGGCGTTGAGTTCTGCCTCACTCAATGCCTCCAGAATTCGGCAGAAAGTGGAGAACCGAGTGTCTTAACACTAGGTTCCCTCTGTCTACCCTGTTGCGTGTGGGATACAGCGTGAAGCTGATTTGATTTGATTTTTAATATATATGTATGAAATGTGTTTTATCTAACACAATTACAAATTTAACGTGTATTTATTTATTAAAAAAAAAATTCTTATCACAATCTATTCACACAAAAACCGTAAGTTTGAATGTGTACATTGTTATCTTTTATCGTACATTCTGTTTTGATAAGACCAATACATAAATAGTATTCATTTGTTAAGATTAACTGTCAACAAAGGCTGATTCTTCATGTAAAAGTAAAATCAAATTTTCTAAGAAATAACTCAATTTTTTTTTAGTGTAATACCTGACCAATTTACCCCTGGGGGAGTCAACTGACATTGTGTCATAATAATAAAAAAATATTTATGAAATAAGTGCATATTATTTATTCAATTCATATTAAGCAATTTCAAAAAATAATATTAGTTTTTAAAACATTGCCTAACATTTTTTACACTACATTAATTTTTTCCATTCGAAGGCCAGTCGTGGCGCAGGGACACAGTGTGCCTGTAAATCGACTGGTTGTGGGTTCGATCCCCACTCGAAGAGATGAAATATTTATTTATATTTATATTTTCATTTCTTCGCTCTGGTGTCGAGGGGAAAGAAATTGGCGGAAAGTGGGGAACGCAGTGTCTTAACACTAAGTTCCCTCTGCCTACCCTGCTATGTACGGGATACAGCGTGAAGCTGAAAAAAAAACAAAAAAAATATTTTTTTCAACCATTTAAACCCACGTACGTACCCATCTGCCTACACATTTTGAAGCTTGTGCGCTATTCTAAAAGCATATTTCCATCACTGTGTGTTTGATCAGAAAATATCACGATTCCATTCCACGGGGCGACGTTTGATATGCGACGTGCATATTTCATAGCAGAACCTCCACCTATATATTTATATATATATATATATATATATATATATACATACACCTCGTTCCAATAAAGTAACTAACCAGCGTCCGCCTCGCAAGGCATGTACCGTCAGAATATTCATAGTTGGCTTATTGAGGCCAGTCGTGGCGCAACGGCACAAAGTGTGACTGTAAAATCGACTGGTTGTGGGTTCGATCCCCACTCGAGGAGATGAAATATTTACTTAAATTTATATTTCCATTTCTTCGCTCTGGTGTCGAGGCAAAGCGAGTGAGTTCTGCCAATCAACACGCAATGCCTCCAGAATCCGGCAAAAAGTGGGGAAAGGATTATCTTAGCACTAGGTTCCCTCTGCCTACCTTGCAGTGTGCAGGATACAGCGTGAAACTGGCTACCTTATTGTACCAAACGCCATACAGTTTCGACTCTAATTACCGTTAGCACTGTACGGGTACTAGGTGATAGTACAAAGTTTGACGTTGCGAAATATTTCCCAGTGGTCTGTATTTCTACACCGTCTATTATAATAATAACACGGCTAAGTTTGTATGTTAACTACGTACATATTTGAATACTTAAATTAGCTACCTTTTATTCTATTAGTATAATAAGTTAGTTAAATTACTGTGTTCATTTAGGCAATACGTTTTAGTAAAATTGGAAGATATTTAACTAAAATCTTACTATACAATAGATCCTTCAAAATTATTTATATAATAAGGAAAAAAAATCGAAATATTCTACGTGCACTCTACGGTACAAAATATAGTCTTTGTAGCAGAAATGTGGACCGGACCTTTGGTAAAATAAAACTGGAGAAATAAAGAGTCACTGAGAATTAAGCATAAAACTTGATTTCTGAAGGTACTGTCGATGATAATGAGTGATTTTTATATATATCACTAGATGAAGCTGAAGTAAAATATTAAAAACAATAATTGAAACAAGTTATTTTATCGTAATTATTATTTTAAGGCACAAAATTATATGTAAGTGAATGGCGCACAATTTTATCTCAATGCATATAGGTATAAACATTTTTAACGTTTCAAGTGTCAATATTTTATTAATAGTCAAATTAAAATTGTAAATGGAACCGTGCTTTACAAACTTAAAAAATTTTGTCCGAGTACAATATTCTCTAATTTAAAGATAAACAAGCTAAAGATAAACAAACATAAGTCGCTTAACGCTAGGTCGTGTGTAGATTTTCACGTAAAATAAATTCAAAATTCACATAAAAATGTTTGGCTGTAATAAATTCTAATATCAGTTTCACGCTGTATCCCGCACGTATCAGGGTAGGCAGAGGGGACCTAGTGTCAAGACACTCCATTCCCCATTTTCCGCTGATTTTTTTCAACATTGCGTATCGAGTGACGGGACTCAACGCCGCGCTTTGCCTCGACACCAAAGCGAAGACATGAAAGTATAAATTTAAATAAATATTTTTCTTCAAATGCGGTTCGAACCACAACCGTTCGATTACAATCACACACTTGTGCCACTGCGCCACGACTGTCCTCTATAGATAATAAGACATATAAATATTTATATAATAATTAATTAAGGTATAAATTATTAGTGGCGACACTGGTCCGTAATATGTGACATAACTTTTAGCTTATTCTGATAACAGTAGAATCAGGACTACGTACAGCATCTATTGTTTAAACTTTTAGAGCCATATATGCAACAAGCTTAAATCTCGTTAGTGGTGAAGGAAGTTTATAATTCTCATACAAATTCACTTACAATATAGCAAGTTTCCATTTTGACAAGGATAACAAGCCCCGATAGTAGTTTAACTACATATCCATCATAATAGATTATGATCAGCAGCTTCTAGGAGTCAACGTAAAATGAATTCATATAAATGTCTATGAATTTAAATAAAAATCAAGTTAAGATGTCTGTGAACTTAAAACAACACTGTTTGTTGTTCTAAGTGAATAAAGCTATACGCGATACCAAAATATAAATAAATTATTTTAATTTTGTTGTCTGTCTGTTATGTTTGTCCGGGCTAATCTCCGAAACAGCTGAACCGATTTATTTAGGACTAGCACTGAGACATAGATGGGGTTGAGACAGTTACGCGCGCACGGCAAAGGCAACGTCGTTACGTTTTTAACGTTTTTCCACGTAAAATCCGATTCTGCAAGAATCTGGGATAAAACTAACTGATATGTTTAAGAATCGATCGATCGAATCGATTTCAGCTCTCGGCCGCATCAGACGGCTACATTATAATATAAAAAAAAATTCCGTCTGTGACACCGAGCGCTATATAACAATCGCGTAAACAGCTATATACACTTGTTAAACACGGTTATTTTGAAATCACAGATGTCTTTTAATTTTATTTACATGTATGGATACTATTTATTTAGAAAACGTATAAATCAATATTTTTCTTTCCTAAGTATAGGAATATAGGTATAAATAACACTTTAAAAATGTTAAAAAAAGTATAGATACTTTTAGTACATCACCAACGGTTGTTTTTGTCTTTCTGATATTAAATATTAACTAAAAATACGTTTCTCATTTTTTCTCATTTCGTTGCTTAATGTTAGTTCGCTTTAAAGATCAAAGTGTAAATCAACCTCAATTAGAAATACGAATACTTCTATCGCAGACCGCAAATTTAGCGATATCATAAAGAAAATAACACGCAATGCCTCCAGTATTTGGTGTAAAGTGGGGAACGGAGTGTCTTAACACTTGGTTCCCAGGTTCCCTCTGCCTGCCCCGCTATATGCGGGATACAGCGTGAAGCAAAAAAAAATATTATTATATATTTCATATAAATTTTTACATATTACACGTTCCTTGGACTACACATCTCAAAAATACAGCGTCGATTATTCCGAATTAACGTTAATAGTTACAACGCGCGAGTTATCTTGTAGGAATGTTGTGTATTAGTCACATACGAGCATTTTAATGAATAAGAAGACTGATTCATTAAATTATAGTTTTGGATAAGAAAAATAAATAATTTATTACGCCAATCGTGGTGCAGAAGCAAAAAATGTAACTGTAAACACGACAGATAATGGGTTTGATTTCCATTTGAGGATATTAAATATTTAGTGTTTCCATTTTCTTCGCTCAGTTATGGAAGCAAAGCGCGGCGAGTTTACACAATGTCTCCAGTATTCAACAGAAAATGGGAAACTGAGTGTCTTAAAACTAGGTTCCCTCTGCCTACCCAATTAAGTGCGGGATACACGCGCGACGAAAAAAAAAATCGAGTAACTTTAAATTCCAAAAAGTTTCACATTATTTCTGAATCTCGTACGGGCATATTTTATGCCACGTGAAGAAATCTCTAAATCCAACTTAGAATCCAATACGACAAAATACTTTAGAATATGGAACGTCATGGAATCTCGTATAAGGCTTCTGATAGAATAAATTTCTGAGCTATGCATATAACTTGAAGCTTCGAGTCTTAGTTTATTATGTTGGAACGTCTATCCAAGACTGGTTGGAAGCTTATAGCGTAAAATAGGAAGTCGTTTCTCGTCAGTTCTTGCCCTTTTTGAAGGTAAGATAATTTATAAGACATTTGCTTAACGAAATTAATGAAATATTGAAATTTGACAAATTAATGTCTGACTTTAAAAGAAACGTTTGTTAGTTCGATCTCCATTAACACATTTTCATTTTCCCAATCTGGTAGACAAGCCGCGACGTTGGGTTCCGCCACTTAAAAAATGTCTTGAATATTGGACGGAAAGTGGAAAATAGCTTGTTTTAAAATTAACTTCCCTGTACTTACGGTGAAATTACTTTTTGTTGATAAATTGTTTATCAATTTTGTCACACACGTCATTCGAATATATTAAAATTGAACGTGTCGGTGCAAATGCATATAGGAATGAAATTTTCTCGTTGTATCCTGCATACAGTAGTGAAGGCAGAGGATAACCTAGTGTTAAAAAACTCCGTTCCCCATTTCACGCCGAACTTTGGAGGCCTTGCGTGCTAAGTTGCGGAATTCCCGCGATTTGCCTCGACACCAAAGAAATGAAAATATAAATTTAAATAAAAGTATATAATACTAGTGGGCGCGCGCAGCTTCGCCCGCTTATTTGCACCCTTAGTAGTAAATTAAAAAAAAACACGAAACACGTGTTCAATGAAATATTTTTAAGTCTGAATTTCAAATTTTATAAAAATCGGTGCCGATTTAAAAAACCATACAAACTTTCAACCCCTATTTCATCCCTTTAAATTTTTCAAAATCCCTTCTTAATGGATGTCCAGGTTATGAAAATAAACATCTGTCCAAATTTCACGTTTCTACGCACAGCGGTGACGGCTGTGCGTGCGTCTTACCTCAGTCAGTCAGGCACATGTTTTTTTAAATATATAGATTAATGTATATTGTTATTATTGAGAACTATAGTTTTGAAACTTGTACGCCTAAATGCATTTCTACCTACATCCATATTCTGTTTGGAATCTAGTAAGACTTCAACATCGTTGAAAGCCGAAGTTTAGAAAAGTTAAATCTAACTTAATGATGCACTTGTTATATATTTACGTTCCACTAACTTCGATAACAGTAAAAAATCTCTTAACGAAGGTTGTCAGTTCTGTCTTTGTCGTTCTCGTTCTTCAAAGTTTATGTTGTGAATGAAAACGAAGCTCTTTCAGTTTTTTTTCTCTATTATGATCTTCTTGTAGATCTTGAAAATATATTATCTATAAATTGATTTCTTAGCTTTTGTATCTCCTTCAATTATAGAAAAAACATTAATTATACATATATAATAAAAAAACATCTTCATAATAAAAGTTATGTTGTAAAAGAATTTTTAATTTAAAATATTTTTATGTGAAGCTTTCCCGCAAATTCAAAAGAGAAAATACAATTTTATAACGTAATCCTACCAACATTGTGGCGAACAGGCACAAAGACAAAAGTTTAAAAAGCTCGTTGTAGGTTCTCTTCAATGGATTGCTCCATTTAAAGGGTTGTTTTAAAATTACGATATAGGTTCCCGTAAATTAAAATAAAATAAATCTGCTTCACGCTGTATCCCGTACACAGCAGGGTAGGCAGAGGGAGCCTAGTGTTAAGACACTCCGTTCCCTACTTTCTGCCGAATTCTGGAGGCATTGCGTGTTGAGTGGCAGAACTCAACGCCGCGCTTTGCCTCGACACCAGAGCGAAGAAATGGAAATATAAATTTAAGTAAACATTTCATCTCCTCGAGTGGGGATCGAACCCACAACCAGTCGGTTTTACAGTCACACTATGTACCTCTGCGCCCCGACTAGCCTCATCTCGTAAATTACTTGCAATTTCAAACTATTTGGGATGAAAGAAAGAACGACGGTATCAAAGCTTATGAACTTATAAAGCTGAACTATGACGTAAGAAGGAGTCTATTAATCACGTGAAGTTTTTTTTATAACTATACGCGACACCGAAACACAATTATTTTTGTCTGTCTGTCTTTGGATTTGTCCAGACTGATCTCCGAAACAGCTAAAACGATTTATATAGTACTATATATACACGTTGTTATATTTTTTAATATTCTAAAACAACACAACAACGAGTATTGAAAGTTGTTAACACAAGAACTATATCAGGTATTTTTTTTTTATGATTACTATATTAAATTTAATAATGAAAAAATATATATATAAAATCTAATCAAAAATAAAGTACTTAAATAAATTTATTTGAACAAAATTAAATGAGTTCATCAATATTTTTAACAATTTTAATGTTATTCCACACTTAGGAAATAAGAATAATTTTAAGAAAATGTATAAAAATTTGGATGATCTTTGAGCACATAATATGGCTTAGTAAAAAGATCGCTTGAACGGTTTAAAAGAGGCGCAGGTTCAAATTCCGACACGTTAAATTTCAATACGTTTTCTAAAAAAAAATTCAAAAGAATATTTATTTCGTAACTGGCTCAAAAACTGTTGTATACTCACTTAATTGGTAGAACACTACTAATTTGCATTAACTTTACGTTCATTAAAATAGTTGGTTATTATTCATTGTTGTGAACATGAAAGACCTCTTTTATTGAACGAGTTCTCGTATCTAGTACAACTGCACTACTGTAGCTGTAGAACAAATATTTTTTTTATAAAATATTAATAAATGGAGGCCAGTCGTGGCGCAGGGGCGCAGTGTGACTGTAAAACCGACTGGTTGTGGCTTCGATCTCCACTCGAGGAGATGAAATATTTACTTAAATTTATATTTCCATTTCTATGCTCTGGTTTCGAGTCAAAGCGTGGCGTTGAGTTCTGCCACTCAACACGCAAACACGCAATGGCTCCAGGATTCGGCAGAAAGTGGGGAACGGAGTGTCTTAACACTACTTCCCTCTGCCTACCCTGCAGAGTGCGGGATACATCGTGAAGCTAAAGAAAAAAGGCAAATCGTAACAAGCTTTGTGTTAAATATAATGTTGAAATAGTTTGTTTATGTTTGTGTAAACAAAATGAAATTATTGAGGGCAGAGGAGGTTGTGGCGCAGCGGCACAAGCGTGCGTGAGTTCGATTCCCTTTCGAGGAAATCAAATGTAAATGTAAATGCGAGCGGATCACGGTCCGAAAACGGAACCTCAAGGTCGCCTTCAAGATCGATCTCACAGTTAACAGCGGTTTATAAATACGGACCCAAAATATATATACGGGTTTTGTGTGTGCGTGTGCGTGTGCGTGTGTGTCTATATATATATATATATATATATATATATATATATATATATATATATATATATATATATATATGTAAAGAGAATATACTCTCTTTGAATATAGAGCGCTTCTATGACACTTGTCAGATGTCTAAAATTAATCGACAGCCACATAAAGTATATAAAAAGTGAATACGTACGGCAAAGTAAGAAAATAATAATTAATTGAGCGGATAAAAGAGAGAGACGAATAAATAAACTGTAATTGTCGTTTCTCCAATTTACAGGTAACTTGCTTTTGCTAAAATATTTGTACATATTGTAATTATGTTTATAATAATATTGATTAAAATATAATCTCCAATTTACAGAGAAACAAATTTAGTTAATTTA
>JAATLQ010032151.1:0-13227 GCA_013421005.1 Heliconius erato x Heliconius himera | reverse complement strand
ATTTTATTTAGTTTATTGTATGTATTGTTGCATTTATATGTTAATTTATATACTATTAATTTATGATATACTCAGTGCACCCCTTCCCATTTAATTCAGTATCTCCTCTACCACAAGGTTGCCTGGAAGAGATTGCTCATTTAGCAATAAGGCCGCCTATTGTACTATCATATCGATAATTAAGAACATCATTTTAATGTAATAATCGGTGTACAATAAAGAGTATTTTACTTTACTTTTTTACAATTCATATTTCAATATTGTGACTACGAGAGTATATGTGTATATAACAAGTGTAAATAAATTTATTGTAAAAGCTGGATTTTGTGTCTGATTTGTTGGTTCGCCTAACATGATGTAGCTACAATTTGTTGAAGAAGAAAAACCAGGAACATTCCGTATCTCTCTAACTGTAGGAGATGCCTCATCAAATCCATAATAAAACTTGAAACCTTCTCGGGTAATGATTATATAAAGACCATCTAACCGTACAGTTTAAAGTTCCTTCTGGCTCTTCAGGGATAGTACTCTTAAGCTTCTTTTCGACGTGTAGAAACCCACATTATATATTTTTGATAATATTAACTTCCACGAGTCAAAAGTTATTCTAATTGCAAATCTCCATACGCAGCAAAATAATTATAAAACGGCATCGCTTCCCCCTCCACCGCGCGTCATGTGTCACTGTTCTTGTTTATTGTAATGAATTCTTTGATTATTTGGATATCCAGTGGTATACTTTTATTCTGGATGTACAGGATACTTTTGAAACTACAAGGCTAAACTGTAAGTTCCGATTTTGTTATTATTAGATTTTTTTGATTGCTATGATGGCAAATTTATAGACGTATACCCGTCAAAATAATCTTCATCATTTACAAATTTATGTAAGAAATTTTTCAATATTACTTTGACCGACGTCTTCCCATCTATTTGTTTAAAACTTTGAATACGTCACCGGATCCTATGACAATGTACAACATTTTCATAGAAAAACCCCGTTGTTTTTACCAGAAATATCAGGATAACAAAAAAAAAAACACAAACCGAGTGCGGGTCGGACTCGCTCAACGTGGGTTTTATACCATTTTCAGGATTGTAGCTCAAAGGCAAGAGTTTATGCAATCTCTTTTTTTGTGCTAAATGTCATAGCTGTAGGTTCACAAAAAGTAGCCTATTATATATTTTGATAACACAATCTCAGATAAATGGCCTTGACGGACCGCCAGACGGGCAAAAATTGATTCTTTAAGGATTCCGTTTTTTTCCTTTTGAAGAATGGAACCTTAAAAATAGTTTTATGCTATGTTATTATATATTCTCCATATATTAGGGTAACCAGAGAGAACTTAGTGTTAAGAAGTTACGTTCTCCACTTTCGAAATTTTCGAAGAATTACCTGTTAAGTAGCGGAATTCACCACCGTGCTATATCTTGTGAATACTCAGACTTTAATCTTTAACATAAGCTTCTCTTAACAAATAAATACAGAATTTTCGCCCACAAAAATATCAATTATTATGTATTCTTCCCATATCTTTTGTTTGCATCGTCTCTTATGAGTATAACATCGGTAATTATAAAGCCGTATGCACACTCTCATTAATCATAATGCAGCGTGGGATTTAAGAATGGTTAAGATGAGTCATTGTTATAGAACAAAATGATATTAATGTATATTTTTTTCATAATATATACATGAAAAATAATTAAAACCGAATAGAGCGTTTTTCAAAAAAGTTATTTTTAAATTTTTGTTATTTTTAGATTTGTATTTTTTTGTCGGCAACGGTAGATTGTGCTATAATATATTATTTTCGCCGCACGTGGGTTTGGCTCTTCGAAGATTTATTAACAGAAAAGGTTATTAATAAAAGATAGTATAGGATAAGATAATTGATATTAGAAAAAGAAATATAAGCTTAAAGGCCAGTAGTGGTGCAGGAGCACACGCGCATGACTGTAAACGCGACTGGTTGTGGGTTCGATTTCTACTCGAGGAAATTAAATATTATCATTTACATTTCTTCAATCTGGCGCTGAGGCAAAAGCGCGGCGTTGAGTTCCGTCACTTCACACGCAACTCGGCGGCAAATGGAGAGCGTAGTGTTTTAGCAGTGTGCGCGGGATACAGCGTGAGCAGGGAAAAAAGTATAAACCTAATTTTATTATTTTATACTCAATTTTTCAAGACACAATAAACAACACTCAATAAAAAAATTAAAGAACTGAGAAGCCAAAACTTTCATTTACATATAAAGAACCGGAACCCGATCATAAATTATAAAAAAAATAAATAAAAGATTTAATTTAGATCACATTCAAATAAAAAAAAAGAACCAAATGAAACTAACAATAGGTTGAACGAACAATGAAATATCCGCATCGACATTGCCTCTTTGGTTATAATCTCTTCACTAATTGATGTCTTGATCTCTCAACAAAAGGACAGCTCTCATATGCTTGTTTGAACATATGTATTAAAACAGAATACTGTTGGCCTAATTTTTTTTATATTTTAATATTCATTTAAGCTGAACTGAGCTGTGTTTAGTATTATATTAAAATTTAAATGGTATATTTTAATTAAAAAAATAAATTAGCTTCACGCTGTATCCCACACACAGCAGGGTAGGCAGAGGGAACCTAGTGTGAAGACACTCCGTTCCCCACTTTCTGCCGAATTCTGGAGGCATTGCGTGTTGAGTGGCAGAACTCACCGCGGCGCTTAACCTCGACACCAGAGCTAAGAAATGGAAATATAAATTTAAGTAAATATTTTATTTCTTCGAGTGGGGATCAAACCCACAACCAGTCGGTTTTACAGTCACACCTCGTGCCACTGCGTCACGACTGGCCTTGTACATATTTTAATTGTCTTTTAAAGTTACTATTTCGGATTCACTCTTTTCTCCGCCTAGCCTAGTGTCAAGATATTTCGGTTTCCATTTACCACCAAAGACATGACAAAAAGAAAAGACATTTGACAAAAAAAGACATTTTGAGTTCGATTCAATATCGAACAAACACACTGTCAAGTTTACAATTAGATGATTTCCTTCTATCCTACAAGAGATTTTTATGGGAATGGAGTGTCTTAACACGCTAAAAACCGTGCAAAGTGGAGTAGGTTGAGTAGGAAGGCAGACCCTGGCAAAAGCCGGGATTAATGCCAGGAAGAAGAAGGAGTGTCTTAACACTAAATTTCCCCTGCCAACCTCAACGAGAAACAGCGTGAAGCTGCTAAAAAAATTGAAAACGATATAACATAATACTACAATATACTAAGTTATAGGAAAAAGCACAACCGTACAGCATACAGATAGAGAAACCGTAAAATTTTATAAATAAATAAACAGCATAATGTATACTTTAAGTTGCAACTTTTCACGTAAATTGGTAAAATTTATCACTTCTGCTTGTGGTGGGGTAATGGAAAACTTAAAAGCTGTATACAGTGGCCAAGAATTTTCAACCTATCTTTAAACTCCAAGTCGTTATTGCTATCTAATACAATATTCTCGTATAAATGTACTATATTATATGAAATTTATAAGTATTGGTTTGAATATGTGAGGTGAATGGTTATAATTTGAGTGAGAAGGTGAGAAGTTGTAGATAAAAGATAGTTATTCTAATTTTACACTGTATTCCGCATACGCCGCAGGGAAGGCAGAGGGAACCTAGTGTTACGATGCTTGCTCTCAATTAATGCCCAATTTTTATTGAGTGTCGGAACTTAACGCCGTGCTTTGCCTTGTTAAAAAATCTTCCGTTGCTGAGTGACTGATTGATAACACACGACCAAAACTACTCGCCGTAGAATGCTGAAATTTAGGATGCAGGTTGCTTAGGGATTGTGCGAGAGCACTTAGGCCCATATTTATAAGCCGTTTAAGGTGCGAGATCGATCTTGAGATGCCATTTTCATTTATAAATTATAATTTACGAATGAAAACGGCATCTCAAGAACGATCTCAGAGTCGAAATCCGCGGCTTCGCCACATACCATACATTCCTTAGAATATATCCGTGGTAGCTCTCACAGCAGGTACAATACGCTACATTATCAACGTGATGTAATTTAGCCGTTACTGTTCCTTGATATATGGACTATAATACAAAAGAAAAAACATTTTTTCAAATCGAACCTATATTTCCTAAGATATACACGTCCAACCAAACTAACTCTCCAGCTTCATAATATTACATTTCCACCCAATAACATGCATTTTTTACATCAAAATATCACGAAATCTCTAAACAAATTCAAATAACATTTAAAATAGTGAACATATTAGATTATTTACTTCCCGTCTGTCTCAGATCTTATCTAAAACCCGATAGCGGTCTCAACGTTTTGTTGATACAATTAAAACCTTTTTCGAGTTTTTTTTTTTAAATCTCGTCGACAGGTGACAGTTATGTTAAGTATCATGTTGACATTGAGTTAGACAGCGATTTAGAGGCTGTTTATTTTTTTTTCTTAGCTATAAACTAAAGTATTGAATTGGGTTTTTTTCTAAAGTACCAGTTTTGTAAATGATTTATTTGCTTAAGTACCTATTTCCTATTTATAAGATAATTTTAGTTCAGGAAACTTTAATTGAGGTGTTATTAGGATAATTAATGTCTATTCGTGATCAATACCTATAATGATAGGATAGATTAGGCTTTTCGTCACTTAACACGGCGGGTAGAAAATGTAGAACCAAAATATGTAGTGTTGCTCTATGTTCTACTATAAAGAGAAACTGTAGCTTATGAATCAATGGTATAGCATCTGATTGTAAAGGCGAGGGTCGTGGGTTTGATTTACCGTTAAAGGGAAAGAATAATTTTCATTAATTGCTTACTCTAGTAACAACATTAAAAGTGATTTGCGTTGAGTTCCGGCTCTCACTCAATGTCTCAAAAATTAGGCGGTGCATCGGGAATGAGGTGTCTATAGGTGCACTAAGTTCCTTCTGCTTACCGTGCTAAGGTTAGCTGCAAAAATATATTAAAATATTACAAAATCTCATATATAATTTAACTTTTTTATGTAGGCATTGGGAACCTGGGAACCTATAATTAAAAAATATGTACCCAATTACGAATTAAACTTTTTATATAAAAAATGTACTAAAACATATCAACACCATAATAACCATAAAAACTGATATAATCTAACAGATCTATTGAAATTCGTGTTAAATGTATATTCAATTAAAATATTGCTTTACAAGGGACTCGGTGACCTACGCCTACGTTTCCAGTTCAGTGCACCAATTTCAATACACCCACGTGCACGTTGGGTTATCTAAAAAAAAATCTCTATATACGGTATAAAAAGTGTACGCAATCTCTCGTACTGTGCTTTATTAAATATATTTGTAAATATTTAAAAACATGTTTCACATTTGCATTTTTATAACAGCAATTAAACTGCCTGTCGTTGGAAGGCTTCCTTTTGCTTTTAAATTTATATTTTATGGCTTAGTAGCGGTGTGTTTAATTTGGTTTCGTATTGGGGATGTAGTCAGTTACTGCTTAAAATATAAAAAGACAGAAATTTAGATTATAATGTTAGAATTTTAAAATCAATTGATTCTCGTAATTATGAAGTGGGGAACAAGTATTTTAACACTAGGTTCTCTCTGCCTGCGCGACTATGTGCAGGATACAGCGTGAAACTGATAAAAAATGTGACTCTCTTACTAAGCAAAATGATTCAGGTATTCAGATTTAGCAAGTTCTCTGGACAAACAATCCAGAAAGTAAAATCAGCTTTTTGTTCCTTCCTACATAGCAGAGACGACAAAGAGAATCTAGTGTTAAAGCACTCGGTTCCCATCATTCCGCCTAATTTTCGAGGATATGAAAATAATTTCAATACTCATCATTCCCTTGAGTAGGAATCCAACCTGCAATTTAACAAAGGCAGCAAACAGCGCGAGAAATTAATAGAAAATAACATTCTAAGAGCATTACTTTGACATAATATCGAATTCAGCCGTAAGATTTGTTTAATTAAATATATATCAGCTTCACGCTGTATCCCACAAACAACAGGATAGTCAGAGGGAACCTAGTGTTAAGACACTCCGTTTCCCAACTCCGTTTCAATTAAATGATTATTAATAATAAAATATTATCATATTTCGAAAACTTATAGTGTATCTATTCACAATAGTGGGAAACGATTCTATCAATATTATTTTATAAGTTACATTTTCTTGAACTAAATTGTTGCTATAAAGTTAAGAAACTGTTGTGGTGCAGCCTGTAGCTGATATCCCAAACACCTTTAAATATATTATTTATTAAATAATGCCTTGACTCGTGATGTGTCTAGTGGTTAGAACTCTTTATAGTTGTGACGTGAAGGACCCAAAATCTTTTAGAGATTCAGAGGAAACAGTGTTAAGAATTTCATATTATGCCATTAGAAGGTATCGCTTTAATAAGATATTTGCCATCAGAAGTTGTTCTTGTGTCAGTTATTTAGATAACTGTAGACTCGACAATATAACATTGTCATAACTCGAAGCTCGCCCGAAGATAAGCCAAGAGCGCGTCCTATCTTCCTCTCCACTATAACTGCGAACTAGTTATAATAAAAGGAAGAAAGAGTACGGGCCCCTCCCCGCCCTACACCGTGAGTTCCGACCAGACCGTGGCTTTACAGTCATCGTTGAACCCTCCGAGACGTTTGTGTGTGATCTTTCCGAAGGTAGTTGTTACGCTTGTTTATATTAAGATTATATTAGAATGGTGATTCGTGATGTTGATTGATTTGTGAGATCAATATAAGTCGTTGGAACGAACGCACTACCGCTAGGCGGCCGATATGTTAAATAAACGCACGGCACACACCCCACAGTCGCGTCTCGAACCGTAGGCGGACACTACTACATACATCAGAGTTCCAGGACATAAAATAGCACCACACACCCGTATGAGACAGGCGGACACTACTACATACACCGGACCTGGGACATAACAGCACCACACACCTACTAGTCGTATACCGAGTCGTAGAAGTGGTATATAAAATGTCAATGGCTAACGCCATACAAGCATAGCTTACGTACCGCGAGCGTACTGCGAGACGGCGTCAGCCACGACATAGTTAATGTCGCTATAACAGTTGCATAAACCCATCACGTCAGCTTCCGCGACGTCAAGCAACATTCAATATTATAATATTGGTCAAAGATCATTTGGATCCACAATATGTGTCGCTCCTACACATATATTGCCTTTATAAGAAATTCGATCCTAAAAGATCGTGCCATCATAGACTTCGAATTATCACATTATATTTATTATACATTTGGTACGAGTCTTTATGTGCATCATATTTATTTGTACCGTAGTACTTGATAGTTCGACTCGACCGCTGCCATCCGAGCATCACCACCTCCTATATATACGGAACGACGGTCGCGACACTCGGGACGACAATACACGAACTCGTCTCGATTAATATTTTATTAACAATATATATTTTGTATTATTCATAATTAACTATGTTATTTATGTGTATTGCCTTGCATATTTTGTTTTATTTATTTATTTATTTTTAACTTATACTCAAGGTACATACTGTTACAAGCCGCACAGTCTGACACAAAGCGTAAACGTTAGGGCTAATATTTTTCTTTTCCTGATCTGACTGACAAAGTGCAGCGAATTCCGATATTCAAGGTGCAGTGATTTGAAAGTTATGAGGTTCATGGGGACGGGGTTTATTAACACTAGCTTCCCTCTGACTACCCTACTATTTGTAAAAAAACAACACGAAGCTACAAAAAATATAGATTTTCTATCACCAGAACATGATACTAAAGGGAAGCGCCAAAAACTTTTATAAAACGAAAAAGAAACTAAACCAACCGCGCTTCGCCAAAGTGCGAAAAATACCTCGGCCAATGAAGCATTCAGGTTTATTTTATGAAATTTTATGAACAAAAAAAAAGTCAAATCCGAATTCAATAAAGCTGAACTTCGAGAGCTATTGGGAAGTTGAAAAAAGGAAAACACTCAATGGGGCAATCGTGGAAGTTTCAAATACACTTGTAGCTAAGCACCGCTGAGACAAACGATTCAAAAAGTTGTAAAATTAGATACATTATAAGGTTGCTCTTGTTCGATTTTTGAACAGATTTATCAGTTTTGAGTTCGATGTTCGAAAGCATCTGACTTTCGACTTCCGACCTCTACACGATTCGATTTGTGGTTTCGATCCCCATTCGGGGAAATTATTATGTTGATACAAGACTGTTATTTCAAAAGACTGTTAAACTCAACGCCACGCTTTCACGCCTCATCACCAGAGCGAGGAAATGAAAATAGTAAATATTTCATTCATGGAGTGGGTATTGAACCAACAACCGTCGAGTTTAAAGCGGAAGGCTTGTGTCATTTCGTAATGGTGACAGATCGATGGACAATACATTATTATCGATAAAGATACACCGTTAAAAAATGACTATTATCTATATCACTATACAAGGAACTTATTATGAAAAAAAATTATAATTTCAAAATGATAAGAAGTATTATAACGTAGATTACAAAATCCTTAGAAAACTATAAGCCATAATATACACCGTGAGTCTAAAAATAATCATTAAACCTGCATTCACTTGATTTTTAAAAAAATTAAATAATCGATCTTTCAATATACGGTACTCGTCAAAAATATTATCTTTAAAAGTGGAAACCGTTTCAACGTAGAGTCTTCGAAATGGCTGGCAGGTGTCGACACAAAGTTTGTGGCATCACTTCCGCTTTATGAAGAATAATACGATTTAGTCGCGACGAAATAAAAAAAATAAATGAGTTATATCTGTTGGTTGAACTTTTATTGGTTAAATTTGGCAAATCGAAAAATTTTGCGAGTTTGAACGCAAACTTGGATCGATTTAGCTGGAATTTAGCTTGTTGACAGATATAATGACTTTATTTCAGATAAATGGCGTTTCCGGATATAAATAGCAGTCTAAATAGAGTTAACCAATTTTTAGGGTTTCGTTGCCGAATGGCGCAAAGTGGATCCCTTATAAATTCGTCATGACTGTGTCTCTGTCTGTTCGTCCGTATGTCACAGTCACTTTATTAAAATCTCCCTTCCCCACTTTCCGAACAATTATCGAAACTTTGCTTAAAACTGCACATACCACCTACACAGCAGGGTAAGCAGGGGGAACCTAGTGTTAAGATACTCCGTTTACACCTTACCGCCGAATTAGAGGCGTGGCGGTGCCTCGCGATACCAGAGCGAACAAATAGAAATATAAATTTAAATAAATATTTCATATCCTCGAATGGGGATCGAACCCACAACCAGTCGCGTTCACAGTCACAGTTTGTGCACCTGCGCCACGACTGGCATCACTCGTTTAATTTTTTTTTTTTAAGTTATCGACACCGTGCTTTGTCTTGTTGTCAGAAATAGTTCATTCTTACGAGTGGTAAACAAACTCACAGCCTCCCCATTTACAGTCAGACGCTGTGCCGTTAGGGTATACAGCCTTAAGAGGCATGTAATGACTGAATTTTGATATTAGCTTCTAATGCTACAAATTTTGTATAAAATAAATTTTTTTACGCTGTATTCAGCACATGGCAGTGTAGCTGGGCAGACAGAACCTGTATATCTATAGTTAAGACATTCCGTCCCCCATAAAGACACTTGAAAACTCCACTTTGTGGTAAAATTCAATGCCAATCTTTGTTTCGTTACTAGCGAAGAAATGAAAATTTTATATATTTTATTCCCTTGAATAGGAATCGAACTGATATCAGCACGCTTTTACAATTGTGCTACGACAAAACACAAACAATATATATTGTAAATATAAATTTTATCCATTTTAATGTACAATCAAGTACTATGGAGTGAAGCTACAATAGGTTAATAGAGTTCAACAACAACAACGACTTTTAAAGTAAGACAGAAGATGAAGATTGAATATTTTACTTTTTTTTTATTTATAAATATTATGTCGTTACTAATATTTAAAGTACATATGTACTGCTTACAAAATAATTATTATAATATAATATTTTAGTTCTTCGACTCATCGCAAGTCTTAAACATCCAGAATATTATAATTGTGTACAGTTACAAAAATATTTAGCGCTTAGCGTAGGTTCAGAGTCCACTCAAAGATAGAGTTAATAAAGTAAAAAAATATGTAAATAATATTTTTGCTCTTTAAAATATCCACAATCTCATCTGGGTATTTAGACAAAAAAAGAAACATATCATCCTATAAAATATTTTTTAGCCTATTTTGTTTATTAACTGACGTCTTATGTTATAATACCAAAACATATAGGTACATATTAAAATTAAATAAAAGCATTCTCAGATATGCGATTCGTATTCGTTATCTAAGCAGATACATACAACTTTGCAATAACGATTTTTTTTTCAGCTTCACGCTGTATCTCGCACACAGCAGGGTAGGCAGACGGAACCTAGTGTTAAGACACTCCGTTCCTCACTTTCTGCCGGATTCTAGAGGCATTGCGTGTTGAGTGGCAGTACTCAACGCCGCGCTTTGCCTCGACACCAGAGCGAAGAAATGGATGAATAAATTTTAAGTTAATATTTCATCTTCTCGAGTGGGAATCGAACCCACAACCAGTCGGTTTTACAGTCACACTTTGTGCCGCTGCGCCACGACTGGCCTCATAACGATATTAATATATCATTATGATCACACTACAATATTACATTGGAAACAGAAACAAAAACAAGCGAACATAAATTACAATCCACCACCCAATCAACTGTACTAAAAACAAAACAAAACAACAAAACACAAACGCTTTACAAATAACACTTTTTAACAAACTACCGTTTTGTCCATCACAAAAAAAAAAAACAACAAAAACACACAAACACACATATCCATGCCGCGACATGTTCGTACAAATATTTGACAGGTAAAATAAAGAAAATAAAAAGTAGAGTCAGTATAAAATGTTATGTAGAGACCCCTGTACGGTATAAAAGCACGGCAATTTTTGGGCTAACCTATTTGTCTAGTGCCATTTCATACTCCAATCAAAACATTTTGCGCTAAAAGTGGACAAGAGTGCATTTGGTGTTCGAAAAATTGAATTGGCCAGTAGTAATGGTGGGGTTGGATGTTACGATTCGGTGGTCAGCGAGTGTGGCAGATTTGTTGAAATAATATTATGTTATTTGAGGCCAGTAGGGGCGCAGCGGCACGAAGTGTGACTGTAAAACCGACTGGTTGTGGGTTCGATCCCCACTCGAGGAGATGAAATATTTACTTAAATTTTTATTTTCATTTCTTCGCTCTGGTGTCGAGGTTAAGCGCGGTGTTGAGTTCTGCCACTCAACACGCAATGCCTCCAGAATTCAGCAAAAAGTGGGGAACGGAGTGTCTTAGCACTAGGTTCCTCTGCCTACCCTGTTGTGTGCGAGATACGGCGTGAAGCTGACAAATATATATATATATATATATATATATATATATATATATATATATATATATAATGTTGTATGTAAATGTTCTTTTTTTTTGTTAGTTAGCCACACTTAGCTTATTTATTGTATAACATTTGACTGTAAGCGCGATTATTTTGGGTTCGATTACCATTCCAAAAATTATTTTCATTTCTTTACTCTGAAACAAGACAAACCAACATGTTAAAGAGAAAGTGGGGAATGGAGTGTCGTAACTAGATTTTTGGCTTACTCCGCTTAATATGGGATACAGCGTGGAGCTAAAAAACAACAAAAAAAAACAAAAAAAATACCAAACCAAAACTTAAAAAGAATATCAAAACACATCTTCAAAAATACCAAATCTAAGACCAAATAATACATCTTCCACCTCGTATACTCATTATTCATGTCATCGTTGCTAGAAACAGTTCAAAACTATAAACAGAACTGTATTTATTTATACAATTACTTAGTTTTTCTTTGGTGTCGTAAATATAAGAGTGAGGTGTGAGATTACGATAGGAAACATACGAGCCCCTGCAATCGACAGCAACCATTACTTTGGAAGCAGAACAGCATATGGATATATCGTGTTAAATGTTTATTTACACTTGCAACTCGCGTCAAGAGGAAATACGAGATAACTAAATAAAGTAAAATAAAAAACGTTATTAGTATCGTACGTATCTTAAAATATGAAAATAGAAACGTTATTAGAAAACGTTTGTCGTCCGTCTGTCTGTTTGTATACCTGTCTGTCCGTCTGTCAAGACTGCATTTGGTTTTTTTTTTTGGCATATTTTTCAGCTTTAGGATGTATGGCGCACATAACAGGGTAGGCAAACGGAACCAGAGACAATAGTGTTTAGACACTCCGTTTCTATTAATACACTTTCGTTAACCACTTATCGCTGAATTTAGCAGGAATTGCGTGTCGAGTCGCGTAACTTAACAACGCACTTTGCCTCGTTACCAGAGCGAAGTAATGAAAATATTAAATACTTCATTTCCTTGATTGGAAATCGAACCGAGACATTTTTAATTTTATTATATATATTATATTTTCTTTTAATTTTTATTCATAGTCGTTGAACATAATGATGGATTTGTTTAATCTAACGAGGTAAAAAAATATTTTAGAAAAAGGTCACTCTTGAATGAAAATCAAACCTAGAAACTTTGCGTAATCAGACACTTTAGAACGTGTAACAGTATGTACCTATAGTATAAGTTAAAAATAAATAAATAAATAAAATAAAATATGCATGGCAATATACATAAATAACATAGTTAAATATGAATAATAAAAACTATATATTTTAAATATCATATTGATCGAGACGCGTTCGTGTATTGTCGTCCCGAGTGTCGCGACCGTCGTTCCGTATATATAGGTGGTGGTGATGCTCGGAAGGCAGCGGTCGAGTCGAACTATTAAGCACTACGGTACAAATAAATATGATGCACATAAAGACTCGTACCAAATGTATAATAAATATAATGTGATAATTCGAAGTCTATGATGGCACGATCTTTTAGGATCGAATTTCTTATAAAGGCAATATATGTGTAGGAGCGACACATATTGTGGTTCAAAGTGATCTTTGAACATTATTATAATATTGAATGTTGCTTGACGTCGCGAAGGCTGACGTGATGGGCTTATGCGAACTGTTATAGCGACATTAACTATGTCGTGGCTGATGCCGTCTCGCAGTACGCTCGCGATACGTAAGCTATGCTTGTATGGC
>JAATLQ010032150.1:13244-39201 GCA_013421005.1 Heliconius erato x Heliconius himera | reverse complement strand
TAGCTTGCCTGCGAATATTATATAGCAATCGCGCTGGTATGACCCTGGCTAAAGAATGACGTTCGAAACGTCTGGGTTATATGACTGTTGATAAAAATATATATTTTTGAAGCACTATTATATAATATTTTATACAATAAAGTAAACAAAATTGAATTGTTAGTGGAGATTACCTTCATAAATCATAACAGTTAAGTTTAAGTCGTAATTAATTCAACACAGAGATAAAGAACGATCTTAAAAGAAATATCAAGTAAATACAAAGATTTTTTGGTTGGTTCGTTCATATAATATATGTAACTAATTTAAAAACTGTACAGAAGTTAATATGCAATTATTACAGTTATTTTATAAAGAATATTATGAATCCTTCAAATCAATAATTTATCATTTAAGGCTGTTTCTGAATGAGTAAATTAAATTATTCACTGACATCAGCACATTTAACAGAGTATATTATATAGGTAAAAAGAACATAAAGTTACAAAAATATATACGTGTAATAAATAATTAGCTTTATGTATATTTTATAAATATCAAATATCAACAATGGTCGTATTTTTTTATTTAAAACGATCAAAAAATCTTTGACGATAATGTCGTAAAAAAATCATATTATAAGTCATTATAGTCGTCAATCAATTGTGCATATTAAATCAATAATCATGTATTTTAAACGGGCGAAGCCGTGGGCGAGCCGCTAGTACGAAATAAATGCCATAGTCATATAGTATATAGCTAACTTTGTATCTTTATAATTTGAGCCTGGAGTATTTATTGTAATTGGTTTTATAGGTGGAATGGTCTCTAGAGCGTGTCGTCCGGAATTAAACGTAGGAAATTAACTGAAACCTTGGTGTTAATCTGAGAGGAACTCAGAATAAATTGCGGGAGAAACGCTGCATGCGCTTCGTGAAAATATTTGATTGGTAGGTACTAGACCTCATTCATTTGTTTGTTCATATTTGAAATAAAAATATAATAGCTAAAAATTATATAAATATCCAATAGAATGAATAAATACTTACAACAACGTTCATACAACATTTAAAGTGTTGCTACTATATATATTATATTTACAATAATATATTTTTTGCATCACGCTGCCTACCGTGCTATGTACAGCGTAAAGAGAGAACATGGGGACCTAGTGTTGAGACACTCCGTTTCCCATTTTCCGCCGAATTCTTAAAGCACTGCATGTTGATTGGCAGATCACGACGCGCTTTTGCCTCTTTACTAGATAAATTATTTATTTCCCTCCAGTAAGAATCCAATCCAAGCGTCACGACGGATATTGAGTACTACTTTCATTTAATTTTCTTTATTAAGAATCAAATCGGCTCCGACGACAACTATCCTTTGCGTGCTGCTGCCGCAGTTTATGTTCTCGAGTATTGTTTGGGTAAATATATGAGTAAATAATGTCTGTTGTACGTATTACGTACGTATTGCTTATGAAATTTTAACAAGCTTTAGCCATCTCTCCTTTTTAACCGACTTCTGTGAAAGGAGAAAGTTCTCAATTCGACTGATTTTTTTACGTTTGTACCTTAGGGCTTTCGACGACAGTTCTAACAATGCTATCCATGAGAAAAGCATCTAAGTCTTAGATTTGCATTGATTACTTTGATTTACTGTTGGGAGTCGTTTTTTTTATTTAAAATTATAGTCATAACATTCTGGTTACCACTTGGATAGAGCCTTAAATGGAATATCAATATACAATAAGAATATCAAAAGGCCAGTCGTGGCGCAGCGGCACGAGGTGTGACTGCAAAACCGACTGGTTGTGGGTTCGATCCCCACTCGAGGAGATGAAATATTTACTTAAATTTATATTTCCATTTCTTCGCTCTGGTGTCGAGGTTAAGCGCGGCGTTGAGTTCTGCCACTCAACACGCAATGCCTCCAGAATTCGGCAGAAAGTGGGGAACGGAGTGTCTTAGCACTAGGTTCCCTCTGCCAACCCTGCTGTTTGCGGGATACAGCGTGAAGCTAATTTAATTTTTAATTTTTAATTTAATTTTAGAATAGATTTTTTTTATGCTTATGGATTATGTAAAATATTAATCAGTGTAACAAAATTCACACGGGTCGATTGGTGCTTCTTTTATTACTATAAATCTAACGACGCTGTAAATTAAACGAATAAAATAGAGAGATCCTCGATTCTAAAAGAAAGATGATTTTTTTTATTATCAATTTGAGCAGAAAACGTTTACATAAAATTATTTATTTTATTAATACTTTTTATTATATTTTTTATAAATAATTTGAAGCTATCGTATACTACATACGAAGCAGTAAAAAAAATCCATACGCTGGAGTTAAAACTACAGCCAAACCGCAAGTGTTGGTCACTCGAATATGGAAATTATTTAATTAAAAGTTGCGAAGGATTAAAGCTATCAGACTTAATCCAATATCTGGAAGCCCAATTAAAACTTGCCAATTTCGAATTGAACGCCTCTAAAGGAGATTTATATTTTACACTCGATATAGTATTTGCGTAGCAGTACTCAGGGCCTACATTTATTCTTACACAATTACCTTACCAATTGTAGATTTTTTTATTTATTTTAATATAAATTTAGTAATTAAGTTTCAATTAGAAAATATTTTTTAAAGAGCCGGAAAACGGAAAGCGTAGTAAAAGGTATATAATTTATCGATAAATTTTAGGAGATATCCTAACCATGACTAGAGATGCACAAAATGGAAACAAAAATAAAGAAAATATATATTTTTAGTTAATATACTTATAACTAATCTGCAAAATAAATTAAGATTGAAAATGACGATATTATATAGTTTTGAGTTAAATTATTCAGTTCTTTTAATCACAAAAGTTAATTGTAAAACTTCAAATAGCTCTCCTTTGTATAAAGTTCCTACTGGAACTTAAATGATCACAAATGGAAGTAGTGCGGCTAGTATCTACATCGTGACAGTAATTTCTCGTAGTTCTAAGCGATTCGTTTCTTATTATAATATATTTTTGAGACCAGTCGTGGCACAAGGGAACTTGCGTGAAATATTTAATATTTTCATTTTCTCGCTCCGGTAACGAGACATAGGATGGCGTTGAGTTCCGCCACGCAACACGCAATTCCACCAGAATTCGGCGGAGGGTGGGAGACAGAAGTGTCTTAATAGAACCGGAGTGTCTAGGTTCCCAGGTTCCCTGTGCCTACCCTGCTTTATGGGTATGGCATATATCGTTGGAATTGATTAAGAAATTTTTACTATATTACAAACATAAGTGGATAAATGTTTGTAATTATATTGCTGTCTTAGGATAAGTCAGGTCCATTAGACGCGAATTTGGCTCCATGCTGAAAAGTAAAACAAGTCATTTTTGGGTCCCCATATCTTTATTTTATTGGTTTTCCAAGTCGAAGCCTGTATGAATATAGTATGTTTATATTTTATTTTCACCTAAATTAAGAAATAAAAAAAACAGTTCAGTTAAGAAATATATTCTACACATAAAATTATCTTCAAGTAAAAGCGCTTTAGTGCAACAGAAGTATTAAATTAATAGTAAGTAACTATTTGCTTCTAGCTTCTTTATGATATTGCTTTCCTTTTACCGTTATATGAAAATGGATAAGAAACTGCCAAGTTACGTGACGTAAATGCAGAATAAAATGATATTTTGATATATATTAGCGTAAAAGTAAGAAAATATAACATTTTTTTTTTTTATATATAAATAAAACTTTTGTGTTGTACAATTTTCTACTAAAACTTCAAAATTTTACGAATTTCAATATAAAATAATTGTTTAGTGACAATTTATTACAATAGTTTAATTGGTTGTTTACAAAGTATTGTTAAAAAATTCTAGTTTGTTTTCTAAAATAAAAAATAACAAATTGTGAATAGTATTTATTGTATTGCAATTAGTGGACGTTTCTATAGCAAACCGAAATGTGGAGTTTGAAAACTTCATTATTTCGTTTTAAATTAGGTGATATTGTGGCCAGGCGTGGTGCAGGGGCACAAGAGTGTGACTGTAAACGTGACAGGTTGTGGGTTCGATTTCCGCTTGAGTAAATGTAATATAAAATATTATCATTTCTTTGCTCTGGTGTCGAGGCAAAGCGAGATGTTACATTCTGCCACTCAACACGCGATACCTCCCGAACTCGGCGGAAAGTGGGGAGCGGAGTCTCTTAACATTAAGCTCACTCTGCCTACCCTGCTACATGCTAACAGCGTAAAACTAAAAAAAACTGGACAAACGCAATAAATTATAAAATATTGTTGTATCAATTTTAAAACTCTTTCTATAAGTTTTTCTGAATCGTAAATCAAAAACGCTACCACTATCCCTTGCAGATAGCGCCTCTTAATTTTCGACTGGATTGCATAAACTGAAAACTGATTCAGTTTTATTTATTTATTTCCTAATTCAGGTTAATATATTTTTTAAATAATATTATTATTTTATTAGTTCTTTCGAATTAAGTGTTATTTGAATTCAGTATTTAATTAATTAAATAAATATATAATACATTTATTTTTAGTTATTTTGATTATAAAAATTGCTAGTGCCAATACAATGTAAATTATAAGTGAAATGAAGTCTAAAATCGTATTATCATTAAGCTTTGAAATTTTGATTGTGTTTTAAGCTGGCGTACGTCTGATTACACCTATTTAGGAAGTGACCTATTGAATTAATACGTACCTTGATACATTTATTGTATTATACGTAATAATTATCTTATTATGAAATAAGATAATTATTACGTATAATACAATAAATGTATCAAGGTACGTATTAAAGAAATAAATAAGATACGAGATACCTGCAGCTACCTATAAAAGTTTATTTAAATTTATATAAAGGCAATATGTTTTTTTCTACATCTCAAGTAAATTCAGTTTAATAAAATTGTAACGGAGTGACCTGTTGGTGTTATTTATTTATTCATTTGTTTACATGTATTGTGCACGTGAAAAAGCTTTTTTAGTCTAGATTTCTTATATAACTTATTAACCAATTCTATAAATAGATGATTTCACTATTAATTATGCAAATGATAAAAATCACCTCCATCCCGCACACAACAGTTAGGCGGGTGGAGCCTAGTGTTAAGACACTCCGTTCCCCATTTTTCGCCGAATTCTGGCATTGCGTGTTGAGTGGCGGAACCCAGCGCCACGTTTATCAGCATTGCAATTATTATCACCATATAATACGTATAATAAAGCTATAGTGAAAAGGATATTATGTAAGTAATTGGTATAATTTTATGCGTAGGTACCTACAATGGCGGTCGTTATCCGTACTGAGATTATCAAGACTTCCACACCGCGAGATTTCAGGCTGCGAAGTTTTGTCGAAGACGCAAACTTGTTAATGACGCTTTAATGACGATGCTCGTGTTTCTCTTAATTACCTTACTGTGAAACACTATTATGTACAGTCTATAAATACTATACTACTAGAGGCCAGTCGTGGTGCAGCGGCACGAGGTGTGACTGTAAAACCAACTGGTTGTGGGTTCGATCCCCACACGAGGAGATGAAATATGTACTTAAATTATAAATTATAAATTGAAATATAAATGAAATATATATTTCAACGCAATGCCTCCAGAATTCGGCAGAAAGTGGGGAATGGAGTGTCTTAACACTAGGTTCCCTCTGCCTACCCTGCTGTTTGCGTATACAGCGTGAAGCTGATTTGATATATAACAAAACAAAACTAAAAACCAACAATTTTAACAACATAAAAATAATAATACATATTTAAAAATATGTTTTGTAAAAAGTATTTTTCGTCCCACTACCCTTAGTGGAATTTTGTAAATATCTCCCTAGAGAGATGCTAGCAACACAAATAAGTTGTAACAAGCATTAAAGAATTTGAACGTAACCTGATGTGAATTTAAGGTTTAGTTCGTCAGGGGCTCTTGGACGGTTTCCAAGAGGCGCGGGTTCAAATTTTGCTACGTTCAAAATGTTTGTTTCCAAAAAAAATTAAAAATTATAGAGTAAAACTTTAAAAATATCAAAAATAAGAAATCGTAACCCAGGTAAATTAAATATATATATATACAAAAATACAAAATTTTACACAGTAAAGAAATAAGACAAACAATTTTTCAAGATATTTTAATTAGATATATTGTTCTCATAATGAAAGACAAAAGAACCCTAAAGCATGAACAAAAGAATGTGCAATTAGAATGCGAAAGGGAATTTGAGAACGCACTGCCGTACTCTGAGGTAATCTCACGTGGTCGTAATTACTCGAGTCCGCGTCCATTCCTCGCGGGAACATTATAATTCATGGCAATGTGGCCTGGCCGCTACACCGAGCCTTCCCTGAGGCCTGCATACTACGTAACCAAGTATTAATTAGGTTTTATTGTATCCCGCACACAGCAGGGTAAGCAGGGGGTTGAATGTTAAGATACTCCGTTTCCTATTTTCCACCGAATTCTGGAGGCTTTGTGTGTTGAGTGGTGGAGTTTAACGTCGTGCTCTGCTTTAACACTAGAGCGAAGAAAATGAAAATATATATATAAGTACTTCATTTCCTCGAGTGGGAATCGAACTTATTGGTTCGGTCTGTACTAGCGCGTTTACAGTCATACTTTGTGCTCCTGCGCCACGACTGGCCTCACTATTGTATTTTATAAATGCATTCTTTACAAAACTATAACAATGCCATGGTTTAATTAAAATTATATTCTTGCCTACATTCAGGGAGTATGTAACGCCTAATGTACATTTAACCTCGTTTAACCTTGATAACGCGTACAAATTTACGCTTGGAGCACGTAAGTGAGGAAATGTTACAGATGTGTTACTTCGTATATTTTTAATATCCATATTACTTTTATATTTTATTAGATATACATATGTATAGTTTAGTAAGTAGCAAAGTTTCATTTTCAAATAAATATTTTTATTGCGACGTTGATTTCCGCCACGCAATGCTTCTAACACTAGGGTCTCTCTAAAATAATTATTTAATATTTTCATGTCCTTACTCTGGTAACAAGTCAAGGCGTGGCATTGAGTTCCAACACTTCTCTCTGGAATTTGATGGAAAGTAGGAAACGGAGTATTTTAACACTAGATTCTCTCTGCCTGCTTTATCGAGTATAAAAAAGTGACAAAATCAATAAAAAGAATCACATACTTATTAAATAATTGTACAATTTATTTAGAAATAAAATGAATTGTTTCATTTACCTTTGTCTTGCTTATAACAATTGTTCTTTGTTACGTACCGTAGAAAGGTCTAGGCACTCTTAAACGGAGGTGTCTCAGAACATATAGGTACATACTGAAATATATCAATACTTTATTTCAGGATCACAATATACTCATTAATACCAACAATCTCTTTATATCAGCCAACCGATGCCCACTGTTGGACGTCGGTATCCTCAAAGGCTAAGCAAGCTGATCAGTCCTACTCTGCCCGTATCCTGCAGCTTCTCTCTTTACTAGACCATCAGACCACTGTCCGGTTCTGTTCACTGAGCGAGTGTCCAGTTCGTGACATTCGGGAATTTTTTCACCCCAACAGCCATCGTCGGTGTCCTCGCAATTGAGAAATATGTTGTGGTTCTTGAATATGTAGAGTTTCTTGCTGGATCTTCTCAGTAGAACTACCTTCTGAGTCGACCGAGTAGGTTTATGTTGATTCGACGATTCAATAGTCTATTTGAATAAGGAATATTTTTAATTTTAATAAGTTAAGATGGGAGCCTTGTTGAGCTGTTTTGAGACACATAGCGGCTAGTAGTTCTTAAATTTAAGCAAAACTTTTCAAATATAAACCAAGTTTGATTTAAATTGTATTAATAATATAATCTTTTCAAAGATAACACAGTAAAAGTAAGGAACTTTCATTCAATATGAAATCCGTCCTATCCTTTCATCCTTATAGATAAATGTTTTGTATTAATATTCTCTGCAATTTCAATCGTCTGTCATATGTTTCAAGAAAAAACAAAATCCAAAAAGAGAAATACATAAACTATAATATTAACGCGTTTTCTCGTATAAAGGATACTGTTACATAAATTTAGGGATGAGAGTTTTTATTAACCGCTGCTTTTTGTTGCTTGCTACCAGATGATACTGCATCATGGGTTAGAATATGAATGCCCATAAATAATATAGTGAAAACTAACTAGAGACATATAATTTCTACGTTAACGATCCAAATAATATACAATTGGCAGTTTCAGCGGTGGGTTTGCTCATTATAAAAAGTGAGAATTGCAGTTTTAAACTACTTTACTTTCATCATCACCTCTCCAGTCTTTATTTATTCAGATTCATGCTGTATATCGCATGTAGCAGGGTAGACAGTGGGGAGCCTAGTGTTCAGACACTCCGCGCTCCACTTTTCGCCGTATTCTGGAGGCATTACGTGCTGAGTGGTGGAACTCAACGCCGCGCTTTGACTCGACACCAGAGCTAAGAAATAAATGTATTAAATATTTCATTTCCTCGAGTCAGAATTGAACCGACAACCTGTCGCGTTAACAGTCGCAGGCTGGTGTCTCTGCGCCACGACTGGCATCAAGATGTAATTGTTGTCTTCTTAAGTCAATTTAGATGTACATTGTAAGCTAAGTAACTGTATTAATGATCTTAGTCTTTGACTGCCAAAGCCAAACTTCGGTGTTTGGTCACAAACATACCAAGATAGTCAGTTCCTACCGCACTTGAGCATTCTAGGAAGATTATATCGAATGGAGGATGCATGAATATTTTATCAATATGTATTAAGCTGATGCTGTTATAATATTATCTAGATAACTATAAGTATTTATAAAGTTGCAGCCAAATTAGAAAATAATCTTCAACTTCTAGGAAGTCCGCATTTAATGTGGATTGATATGTTTCATATTTCTATCAGTGAACCCCATTTCTTTGATACGTATGTCATAAAGGTACAGAAATATGACAAATATAAAATTTCAATATATTTGGATTAGGATAACTACTTTGAAATTTAATTGAAAGTTTTGATAAGCTTAATTATCGCTGTCGTAATATCTGTTTGTTCTTTTCTTTTATTATGATCTCCCAAATTGCCATTACTCTGACCAACTAAGCATACGTGCTTAATACTAGACAGAGAGAGAGTTGCGGGTTCAAATCTCGCTACGTTCAAATTTTTATGTTTTCTAAAAAGTATTAATATCCACAGTTAATTACTTCCATAATACATTTTCGTCGTTTTCGTTTTATTTTTTTGCCGGATTAGTATATGTGTTAGTATGTGAAATCTTGCAAGCTTAATTTGACCCAATTACCAGTGTACGATAGAGATGATAATTGGAATAGGACTTTAGTTCAGATTACAATGAAATTACATATAATCTTTATATTGTTATTAATCGAAAATGGTCGTGCAACAAAATAGCGGATAGAAATTTATCACAATTCCTGAATAAGGGCATCAAATGAAAGTGCTTATTTTACACAATACAGTATACGATTAAAAAATCTCGAGAGCTTTCTGTTAAAAAGGTTTTCTAAATTAATATTTTACTTTCACAAATATTGTTTTTTCCTACTTTACACATTATTAACTTACCAATTAAATATGGATTAATTTTAACAACCTTTTACTGTGCATATAGATTTTAAATCAAATATAATGCGGTTTGACATTTAGCTGAAATAGCAAAGATTACACTCTGGCCGCAATGCACCAATCTGATGGAAGCTTACACAGGCTGTGTCTAGAGATAAAGGCATTAGAAGGATCGAGTTATGTTAATACGTGAAATCGAACGTAATCTGAAGCTGTATCAAATAAACCGTACAATCAAATAAAGGAACCAAAGATTTTTTGTAAAAAAAGCTACTTATTCTGATTATTTATATATGCGTTCTTGTAAAATATTGTATTATTTTATTTTTTTAAATATTCATTTTATACAGAATACAAAAAAGATATTTCCAGGATTTTCTTAAAATTTTAACAAATTTATACTGTAATATAATGAAGGAAAGGTTGAAGCTTGTACAATTTTCATTGATCGCGTAATTTAATCTACCTGAGCATAGCGAGGGCCTTAATATAATAATAAAAATGATATTATTTTAAATGTAAAGCCATTCTAATCCTTCCCATCCAACCATTATTTCGTACTCTGTATTTTTGCACAGATACTATGTATGCAAAAGGGACGCTTAAATTAAAAATTCAGTACTTCAAAGTGAGAACAGACGGACGATAAAACCAAGCTAATTGAATTCCCTTTGTAAAGAATTGTTAATTCTTTAAGACTTGGGTGCTTGTACCATTGTTTTTAAAATAAAATTTACAGTTAATATATTGCGTTTCTATATTATAAATGTAGTAATAAAAAAAAATTGTATGTTACGCTTTTGCGCCATATCTACTCCACCGATTATCATGAAACTTTGAAAACATATTCTTAGAGGTATTAGAAAGGACATACGCTGCTTTTTATAAAAAAAAAAATATTTAAAAAATCCTTCAGCTAAAATATAAAAATAAGTTTATGTGACCGAAGCCGCTTTTGAGACTAGTAAATATATAAAAACTTGGACGCTTTCGTGATTTCACGGACGATGCCGCGAGTGGATCGCTTAGATTAAATCATCCATTGTTAACACAGTACTTTTATTAGCTTTATACTCGAAACATATTTGTTTGTTTCATTATCTGAAGAGGTGAGGTGTGGAGCTGAGGTGTGAAGTAAGTGATGAATACGTTGCATAAAAAATCCCACCCTTATGCCGCGCGCCACCGCGGTCTCATGTAGTTTATTACTTCAGATTTATCTCTATATGAGTTTTAATGTCGTCCATAAATTATTATAAAGAGAAACTATTATAAAATATTTAAAAAAAAACGGTCTAGTACAAGTCGGACAAAGGAAAGTACAATTTTAAACTTGATTTTTTCTGTGCTCTAAGATACTGTAGATTTGAATATTTAATACAATTTTCATATAAATGTTATTCAGCTTAATATTTATTTATTTTACTTCAGCTTAAGTAAGTGGATCATTATCACTTGGACAGATTGTGTAGGTCTATAAAAATTAAAAACTTAAGTTTGGGGGCGTATGCATTTATTGTAATGATGCAATAAGAATAATTCTACGATTCTTTCTAATTATTGTATAATATAGAGTTGGTTTGGTTGAAAGCAATAGTTTTAAGGGCTACTCTACTTGTTTGAACTAGAAAGTATTTGTAATCTAATTTACATTCTATGAGATACTTTTAGATTTGGATGAAATTTATTATATAAATTTTAACAAATAACAATATAAACATAATTTATTTTATATTTTATTGTAGCAATAACAATAGTACTTAATATAAACTGTTCTCCCAATTTTATCTCCATCCTAAAAGCCTGCAATGCAGACTCTTCTGGAAAAGTAGGTTTAAGGTGAGTAGAAAGAATGTCTTAAACTATTTCCTTATAATGCAGTGCCAACAAAATATATTTTACATTCTATCGCATAAATTTTTATTTCAACGACAAACACCTTTAGATTTTAAAGTGCACAACTGACACAGTTTAGAGAAATTCGCGCGTTTAACTTAGAGCCAGCAGTTTTGTATAATTTTATATTGTTTTCTATTTCGAATTGCATCTTTATCTTGGAGCATAAGCTAGTAGTTATGGCCCACATTAACACTATTTTCTATATATCAGTTGGTAATGTAAGTCGAAAATGATAAAATATTCTATTAAAGTAGAATTTTTTTTTTTGTTATTTGGTTGACACTTTAATACTGTAATTAATTTATTCATTTTCATTTTAAAAAGATTGTCGCGCTTCCTATTTTAATTTTACGTTTTTTTAGTTAAGTTTTGTTACGTACACTTTTATGTATAGTACTGGTCACAACCTCTTATTGTGAAAATATTTTTTATTTTTATTTTTAACATATATACAATTTATATGAATGCTTTTTAGGATTTAGTCTTTAGATGATAGAATTTTAAGCAAGCCTTTTCCTAGTCACCCCTAACCTCAAACAGAGTCTTACAAGAGTCTTTTCTTAGTAAACTCGTACCTATCTTGATATTATTTAAACAAATCTTTTCCGAATCACTCCTACGCTCATTTTGAGTTTGGCAAGAATCTGAGAAGACATAAGAGTCTCAGTTAACTCGTACCTATCTCAAGCACGGATTTATATAGGTATTTTTCAGGTCACTTTGACGCTCAAAGTTTAGAGACTAACACAGATCTTTTTCTAATTACCCCGTACTTTGAGTAACATGATGTGGATTTATAAAGACGGTGGTGTAACCAAGTCACCCTGACGCTTGTTATTTAACAACATTAACACGTCTTTCTAGGTACATACACCCCATACATGTACATATAAGCATACAATAACTTCATTTTACACATTGAAAATTCAAATTCAATAAGGGGTAAAAATTATAATAAAGTGTGGTTAACATACTCTCAAAGATGCTTCACATGCCTGTATTTTTGCTCAGTATAACTTGACAGTTGCTTATTATTCGCCCTCGAATCGGTTTATTTTTCGAGTTTTTATAAAACCACGATAAATTTAGAGGGACTAAAGTATTCTCGATAATATTAAATTATTACTTATTATTACTTTATGAAATACAGCAAATATTTTATAATAACAAATAGCTTTTAATTTTGAGAATATCAAACTTTGGGCGAAAAGATACACACAAATGTATTAAAACTTCGTGCGTATCCTACTTCTGATATTAGAAATCAGAAGCGGTTATTGCTTAAAAAAACGAGATAAAAACACATGTCGAGTATGTTTTAAGTAGATCGCAACTGCCTCCGACTGACACAATTCCATTGCCTTTATAAACTTTCTCACCTCCATCTACCCTCTATTACATGAGTTTGCTAACAATATATATAATTAGGAATACCAAATACTATTGGAAAAAAATGTTAAATAATAATTATAAAATAAATGGATAATAAATAGAGCTTTTATTAATTACTTGCCCATTCAAGGAAAATAAATTATCATGGTTTCCCTGGTCTGGTCGAAAAAGTACCGCATTGTAGTTCTGCCACTCATCTCCTAGCGTCTCCAGTTATGGCGAAAAGAAGGAACGAATAATACGTGAAAAAGCGGGATAAATAGAATGTAAAATTTAAGTTCCAAAATGGTTTATCATCACTTAGATTTTTATTGGCTAGTAAAAATTTTGTTAATACATTTTACTCAAGCACTAAACGTGATTAATATTCGATAAGAGAAAATGAATTGAAAATTAGCGTGGAAACACAGCATTCGTTTGATAATGCCAAATTAGTTTATACCGATATATTTTTAAAAATTTATATAATGGCTTTCTTTGGGTTGTTACTTATTAGTAAGTTAATACAATTATAGTTCTAATATTTAAAATATAAAATACGTACGATAATAATATTATATGCAAATATTTTTCTTCACTTTCTAATATGATTTTCTTAACCATTTTAAGGCATGGAAATTCTATACAGCGTCCATGGTTTACAAATTAAAAACATAGATTTGAATGATATATTGAAGTCTGTTGATAACTATAAGAATATAAAACCAATAGACTTAAATCGTGCGCCACTATCTTTAAAAGATGACAATGACGACTTAACACGTTTCATTCAGCATATTGAATTTGATAATGATGAGAGAACTTCGTCTTTAAAAAATCATGACTCCTTAGATAGATATGGTAAAGATGTGCTGTATAATTATCATGAAAATTTAAACCCTTTACTTAAGTCCCTAATAAAGCAATACAATAATTTGTATAAGAATAAAGCGAAAGTGGTTGCTAGTTCTAAAAAGGAAAGATCGTCAAAATTTCTTAATCTTGCTCCAGCTGGAAACAGTGACTACTCTAAACTCTACGTAATACTCAATCCAAAGGTTGATTTGCCAAAATCATCTGCAAAAGATATAGCTAAACTGTGAGTAGAATTCCGTTTGTTTTTAAATATATGTTAGAAATATAATGTAAAAATTATTTTTCTTAACAACATACGGTAAATAGCGTTAAATTACAGGATATCCTCCTTATTTTCAAAATATGGTTCAAATGACAAATCTAAAATTTTGGGCCCTAGCAAAATAATACGATATTACAATGGATTCGCAGTAAAAGATAATAGACGGCGAATTAAAGAGTCAAAAGAAAGTAAGTAAGCAATAAAATTCTTTCATAATTTTATTACGCTGTATTCTCATGTAGCTTAAAAAGCTCGTTAACGGCTTTGTTCTTTATAAAATTGCATTTTGAAGAAAGAAATGCAATGAAAGAATTTTAGCGTTAATTTTAAGCGGCCTTCTTTTACTCGATTTTTTAGTTTTACTTACATAGCTACATGTTTTAACTTATTTAATAAGGGTAAGGTAATAAGAATTGTGTCTGTAGAATTTTGGTTGATAATGATATTCTTTAGTTTCACACTGTATCCCGGACATAACAGGGTATGCAGAGGTAACCAAGGAAATCAGTGTTAAGAGACTTCTGTTCCCCATTTTCCGACGAATTCCACGGCATTGCGTGTTAAGTGGCGGAACTGAAAACCGCGCTTTGCTTCATTACCACAGCGAGGAAATGAAAATATTAAATATTTCATTTCTTCGAGTGGGATCGAACCAGCAAACTGTCGTGTTTACAGTCGCACGCATGTACCCCTAGTAAAACCTTAGATTGTAATAAAATGAATGAATTAATTGTTATAGAAATGAACAAAGCATCTGTGTTTCATGTGTTTGAGGCCAGCCGTCGCGCAGGGGCACAAAGTGGAGGAGATGAAATATTTATTTACATTTATATTTTCATTTCTTCGCTCTGGTGTCGAGGGGAAAACGCGGCGTTGAGTTCCTCCACTCAACACGCAATGCCTCCAGAAATTGGTGGAAAGTGGGGAACGGAGTGTCTTAACACTAGGTTCCCTCTGCCTACCCTGCTGTGTGCGGGATACAGCGTGAAGTTGGAAAAAAAATCTATGTTTCATTCCTTCATATATTTGAATGTATGTGATGTTGCAGGATACGCGATGAAGGATTCAATAGAGCGCGAATATAAGCCAAAGAGAGGAAGGGTTGATCACGGCGGCGGAGGTCGTACAGCGATCCCATACATACGCCATCGAGGTGATATTTACGAACGGGAATGATCGTAAACCTTTGAAAGAAGGTTATATAAATAAATGACATTCAAAATTTTCTCGTATAATTTGTTTATCCAAATTAATGATGAATATTCGTTTAAAAATTATTAAATAGTTTTTTTATATTTGATTGATTTATAAATAGGAAATGTCATAATAAGGATAGCTATTGTGATTTTGATATTCGTTTTAAATTCATTTGTATATTTATAGCTAAAAAGACGAAATTTGTATAAGTTTTATACTAATAATGCCGTAACTATATAATTCTAAGAATTTTAACAGACTTTAGTATTATAGCATAAAATCGATGTAGCTTTTCCATATTTTTTTTTTAGCTAAGCGGTAAATATTGGTGTGTTGTAAAAAATTAGTTTCTACCTATCCTATACCTAAAAATTGGTGTATACATAAGTTTTTATTGGATTTCTTTAAAGACTTCTAGATTTTTATTTCGTCGCATTAAAAAATAATAATGTACAATCAATGTCACCTTTTAAAAACAAAGATATAATAGATAACTTTTTTTTTAACATATGTAAGTACGTGATAAAACTTTTTGCGGCATATTTTTTTAATAACATTCAGAAAAATTTGAGAGAGGATATGATTGATTGCACAACTATTCTGAGCATCTGCTTGAGACAAATGTTCCTTACTCCATATACAGGTAAAACAAGGCACGTCCAAAAACCGTAAACAATAGCAGGTAATCTAAAATAGGTTAGTAAATAAAACGGTTTTACGATTTAAATGATTTACTAATGCATTTTTTTTCTATAATTTATTTTAGAGTATATCACAGTCATCACTTTAATAAGTGCATCAATATAAATAGTTTACTCCTGTATTACAATTAGGTATCTATATATAATATAAATTGAATTTTTATTAGATTATTAAATATTGACTAGAATTTATACAATTACTACAAATATAAATTAAATATACATCAGACTAGGTGAAATGGTGCAATATCAAATGTTTGGTGTTATATATAAATTGTGAATGCTAAAAATTCTAAATATTTTTGATATATGGCATCCCATTCGTAGCTTGGCTGTGTTTGTTTTGATGATTGATTGATTTCTCTCCAATGGGACTAGATCTATCCATATATCCAAAATATCTATTGCTGTCGACTTTATTTTCTAAATATTTATTTATTATGATATGAACGTTAACTATATGACTTTAATTTTTTTTAAGCGTAACAATGATATACATACTATTTCTTATACTGATATTTAAAAAAAATAATATATCAAGAGTTTTTATTATTTCGATATAAAAGTAAATAATAGGTTATTATTATAGACATTTTGAAGTTCATATAAAAATATTATAGTAGACGAAATATTATTATCGATATTTTACAAATATATGAATAAACAATCAATCTAATTGAAAGCTATTTCATAGAATAATTGTCACTATTTAAGTTATGATAGTCATCTATTATTATATTTATTAAATAATACAGAATTGATCCTTATATAAATGTCCTAAATATTCAATACACCAGGACTTAAAGAATAATTGACTAGAATATTTAAGTTGAACTATGTAAGAATTTTGAATAGGCCATGTCTTATAGTAAATGAAACTTTATAAAATATTTGAAAATGATTTAAAACTTATAAAAAACAAATACAGTTTAGATATTCTTGGCATAAGTTTTAAAGTTACAATAAAGAGAATTTCGAATTATATCTGTGGGAGTTGTTGATATACTTGAAGTATTTCAAATAAAAATAAATAAACAAATCAGCTTCACGCTGTATCTTGCACACTGCAGGGTACTACTCCCTCTGCCTAAGAGGGAAACCTAGTGTTAAGACACTCCGTTCCCCACTTTCTGCCGAATTCCAGAGGCATTGCGTGTTGAGTGGCAGAGTTCAAAGACACCAGAGCGAAGAAATGGAAATATAAATTTAAGTAAATATTTCATTACCTCGAGTGGGGATCGAACCCACAACCAGTCGGTTTTACAGTCACACTTTGTGCCTCTGCGCCACAACCGGTCTCAAGATTAAATTATATTTAAAAGAACCTAAATATTTACACGTAATACCTTTAAATATCGGTAACTATTTTATTAAGTTAGATATGGCTAAGCACTAAAATATTTCAATATTCTCCCAATAGAACTTTCAATATCCTGAAAAGACCGCGTCTATATAACGATCTAGAGAGAGGGTTATCTTGCGTAAAATTTTATTGGGTCGTTAAAAATAACTCGAGAGAGCAGTACCTAATGCATATTAAAAAGGAGACTGAATTTTGATAAGTATCAATATCTCTATATCGATATTCGAGTCTATTTATTTCACCTTCATTAGAATATTAATAATAATAAGTTAAGAAATAATTAAAATTATACAATAAAATGTATAAATATTGTTATGTTAACATAAACAATTTACGATATATATTAGTAAATAAGACTTTTAATTATAATAATAGGACGAGCATCGCTTACATATTACATTTAATGAGATCTTAATTCATCCTCGGATGCGTTGGAAGACGAGATAATTGGACATAGCCTCCCTACATTTATTACTAAGTACCTAATTAAGTATACATAAAATTAATTTTACGCTTAAACAAGTAAGATATTCAAAAGTTAGTACGAATGTAAATAAACTATTTATTTAGCTATGTTCATTTAAAAAAAAAAAGATTATATTATACTTTTTTAATAGGAAAAGTACAATGCCCACTTAAAGACTTCAAGGCTGTGTCTATTATGTGTCGTAGCCGTTTTAAACGGTTTAGATAAGAATCTATCATCAGAATCTACTTAGAACTACTCTAAGAAAATTTTATATGAGCAGGGACTACATATGTGGGATAAACTAAATAAGCAATACATATTTTAGCTTCTAATGTTGACTAAATAATTCAAAATTGTAAAAATTGAACTTTAATTCAAATATTAATTGCAAACAAAAGAAATATTTCAAATATTAAACTACTTAAACGCAATTGATCCCACTCCAGGCTATTCACAATATCTCTAAGCATATCGTGCGTCTTACCTAACCTTATACTATAATATGATATATTTAATTGATTCGCCATAATACACTTCGCGGTTAATGGTACGTAATTAACACTTCTTGTTGCAACATCTTTTATTTGTTTAGCAATCTAATGGACCCTTTCATTTCTACACATCTATAACCAATCATTCACTAATATACATATAATATCATAGATGTGTTCACTTACTACAGTTTATGAACACTTTAAGTTTTATTGTTTCACTGGTGTTTTTGGATTAAATCCAAGTTATGATAGGAGGAGTTCTGAGATGCCTGAACAAAAAAAATATTTTACTTTCTTCAAAATGTATATAATAATTACAATAAAAATATATTAAACATTTCTTTCGACTCATTTTAAACATGAAAGAAAACGAGAAGAAAAATCAATTTGTATAAATGGCCATCCATCAATATTAAACATCACATAATACAAGCGAAAAGGCATCCCGATTCAGAACTCATCCTATAATATCCGGGCAATGCAGTTTCCATTCAAAATTTGTCTGTGAATGAGGGTCGCCGCGTGGGCGAGACCTGTCACCCTCAGAGGTAGTTCGGGCGTGACATACAACAAAGCACGCCCATGCCTTTGTAGAGCGATCCTCGCCGCTTGTTCCGCCATAGGCCGTTCACGTCGTCGCCTTTAAGTGCAACGTTGGTTTCTGTAACAAATGATCTGTTAAAACCTATTTGTACTCGTTTCCGGTATTTTATATTACTGATGTACTTGTGATTAACTTTAGGTTCCCTCTGCTTACCCTATATGCTGGATACAGACTGAATTTGGTTTTAACTTTTTTATTCATGGTCCGCTTGAAATTAAACAAATTAAATATTAAGGGAAGTTTGCTAAAATACAAAAGTATACTTAAATCGGTTAAGCCGTTTCTGAGATTATTGTGAACAAACGCACAGACAAACAGGCAAACCAACCGCATTCTAGTACATTGTTAAATGCCCCTAATAACATTTTTATGATATGTCTACCATATATAGACACCGATGAGTTACAATTTTATTGTAAGTATCGATATTTTTTTTTTCAAACATTCAATTGAATATTCTTATGGGAAGTATGCTAACTTACTTACGAAGACATTTTTAAAATTTAAAATGACAAAGATAGCTAGGTGTATCGTTAGTGCTATTTTTGTACGTGTTAATCGGGATAAACTTGCTTAATCCAATTTTCATCATATTTTAGAATTATTTTGTCTTATTTATCAAGTTGTAAGAATCTTTACAGAACAATGTCATGAAAATATAACAATGAGTATTTAATATGGAATACAATGCATAAAAATGTTAAAAATAGAAAGAGTTTATTATATTCTACTATACTCTAAATAGGTGGTCTCGTCTTACGTTATGGCTTTTAAATTGTACTCTGATGGTCTGATTGATATCTATACATATAAATACAATTGAAATGTTGTGATTTCAAAATAACTAAGTTATTTCAAGTGCATTTAGTTATTTACGCGATACTAAAACACAAACATAATATTTTTGTGTGTCTCTTTATGTTTGGGCTGGCCAATCTTCGGAACCGTTTAATAAATATGAAATAGCTAAACATTTTTTTATATTACATATGACAATTTTTGCTAACAAAATCAAATAAAATGCAAAACAACATAAATAATAACATTAAAGCAAGCGGGCGAAGCAGCACTGGGACCGCTAGTTATTATAACTAGCAAGTGTATTTAATTTATTGATTTAAACTAATTTCATACATTAAAACAATATTCACATTCCACACTATTTCCCTATAAATAAGTTTATTTATAGTCTTCATACTCTTGTCCGGACAATTTTCGTAAAAAAGGAATAAAATCTTTGCTGGGTAGTACTCTAGATTTGTTGTTATTGATTGTCAAAAGTTTAATTAAAAATAAAGTATGTAGTATATTGTACGACTAAATATAATTTCATATATACGATTTATTAAAAGAACAATAGATCGTTTGTAACAATACATTGAATATGAGGTTATTTTATACAAATATATATATTCTACTACAAATAATTTCAAAGCCCACGGAAATATATTAATTAATATGAAAACCAAAACAATTAGTTTTACTAAATAACGGTCATTTTGAAGCCACATATTATATGGCTGGGAACATAACAAATTTATGACTCTGTTGGTAAACGGAAAGTATGAATAAAATTGTTCAAATTACCAATAAACAATCAAAATAAAAAAATGAAAATGATAGGAATTTACAGCAGACTCAAAAAGTAAATGTACGTCTAGTTTCAAACGGTTTTAAAATTAATTAAATATATTAAAGTAGATGTATCGTTAATAACGGCATAATAATATAAAATTTTTAAATCATACTAAATCGCATTGTTTCTCTGAAACCAAAAACTTTAATGCTATGGAGGTGCATTTGGGATTCATCTAACCGCATGCGATGGTTGTGAGTTATATACTTACGCCCAATATTAATAACCTACATCCAACGTCAATCTTAGATTGTTTCATATATCTATCCAATCTAGAGATTGGATAGATATATGAAACAATCTAAGATTGACGTTGGAGATAGGTTATTAATATTGGGCGTTAATAAGTATATATACTCAAAAAATATTTACATTTAAACATGAGTCCCCCTAATTTAATGAAATTACAATCTTTTCTGTTATTGTACAACTATTCTATATTTACTTATTTAGAAAACTTACAAAAATTTTGAATGTAGCGGGATTCCATTTTTATGCGTTTTCTAAATAAGTATTTTTCTTTTTTAAGTGTGGAATAACTTTGTGTATCTTACCTAACTAATTTAGTATTATTAAAAGGTCATAAGGTTAAAGGCTAGATTTATCGATGAGACTCATACGTACCTAAGTGATTAAGATTTTCATGCTGCGGCAAGTATTCCTGGATGTCACTGACGATCCTCGTTATGTCTTGCGTGTCTTTGGCGATACTGCACAGCTCCTCTTGGTTGAAATCTGGCGTTATTTGCTTGCACAGCAATATTTGACTGATGACATTACCAAAGTTCGATGGTCCAGCGCGGTTTTCTAGTAAAAAAATAGAGGTTTAGTACAATCAAAAAATATTTTTCTAGGTATATTTAATACTATAACTATACTATATAACTATACTATATATATATACTAGGTATATTTAATAATAATGTTTGAAAAAGTCCTTTTGAACTTTTAAATTACTAATATTTATTTCACTCCTAAGAATACTTTATATATATTTAAAAATACTCTCCGATATCTAATTCGTAATATGTTCAATTTTGCTCTAATGACGAATGTTTTTGGAATAAATATTTATAAATGTAATTTATATTACCATAATAAGAAGTCATGTCCATTGGTACAAGTTGCACCAGGCGGTGGCACTTGGCGAGTTCTCGAAGAAGCAGTTGTGACATGAAATATAGCAGAACCAACTGCGGCTGATCTGCGCAACCTTCACTCGTTGACCTATGCAGATATATTTCAATTATACAAATATTAAAATTTTGATAAATGTTATAATATTGTAACAAACAATTGAAAAGTGTTCGAATTAAATTCATAAATCGTTACAGCTAGAACATTTTTTTAAATAATTTAGTATTTTTATTTCGTATTTTTATCGAGAAAGTAAAGTTTTTATTTTTAATTAATTTAAAGTGTTATTTCACACTTAAGAAAGAAAAATACTTATTTAGAAAACGTAGCGGGACTTGAACCTATTCCTCTTGGACGGTTTTGCTACGTTCAAATTTTTATATGTTTTGTAAAAAGTTTTTTTTTACTGCTTCACGGTGTATCCCGCATGTAGCAGGGTAGGCACAGGGAATCTAGTTTTAAGACACTGCCTCCTCATTCACAGTGAAGTTGAGTGGCGGAACTCAACGCCGCGCTTTGCCGCGGCCAGATAGAATAAATTAAATTAATAAATATTTAATTTCCTCGAGTAGATATTGAATCCATAACCTGTCCTGTTTAAATTCACACACTTGTGCCCCTATGCTACGACTGGCCTCTACGGAAGTTAAGTTATCATATTATATTTTTAAGCTTAATATGTATCAACGGATACCTGACAACATAACGATTGTAAATTAACTAATAGTAAATAACGATTTTAAATTGATTGCAAAATAGTCCTTACATATTTAGTTTCTACAGTAACATAATAAGATCATTGGTCAGTAAATTGAGATAATACTTTCCGTAAATCAACGTGCTTTTACTTATAAAACAAAAATATTATTGAAATAATATTCTTCTTACAATAGTCGAAATATAACGAATATCATCTTTAAGCTTTGCCTGTGAGAGACAATCGTAGTCTTGCACAATATATTGCACAATAATTGTTATAAGTGGCTTTACGATTATAATTTAGAGCCTCTATTTTCTTTTATTGTAATTAAAATAGCTTAGGTTACTACAAAAAAATAAAAGCTTTTGTGTTTCTTCTTTAATTTTTTTATTATTAGTATTTATTTAGAAAGAATTACAGTCGAAAACATTTATCGCAAGTTTATAACGAGTTTTTCCATGTATTTCTTCTTCCGATTGAACCCGAGAGTCAGGATTAACCACTTTAGCCCAGGTTAATTGGTTTGGCCTGGTTTGTTTAATACAGCAATATGGATGAATTTATAGGTAGGCCGTACTATCTATAATTATGAATGACATGATGGTATATGTGTAAAGTTAAATAAAATGCAAAAATTACTAAAACGTTTTATCAATGCTTCGTAAAAGCTTTTGATATATCAAAAATATAAATTTTGATAACATATCTTTTATATTGTAAGGCTTAATTTTTAACTTAATTTATTAGCTTCACGCTGTATCCCGGCAGGATCATATATCAGGACAGGCAAAGATAAGCTAGCATTAAGACACTCTGCTCCCAAATTTTTGCCGGATTTTCGAAGCATTGTGTACAGTTGAATGGCGAAACTCCACGCCGCGTTTTGCCTTGATACCAGAGAAGAAATGAAAATATTTACACTTACACGTTTGTGCCATTACCCCACGAACGCCCCGTAACAACCTTAATATTTACATATATTTCACCATAGCTCCATAATGTATATAATTTTAAACTTTAGCCCACACTTAATTAAAATTTAACATGTCAAACATGCATAAATTCAACTTTAACCAAATGTTATTCTTGGTTCCACGCAATAAAAAATAATTGAATTATTTTCCAGGTAACATATTCCCGTTGCCTAATTTTTAAAGCCTTCTGTTGTTGTGTCATAATGAGGCACTTGTCGTGAGTGGTTAAAACGTAATTAATATATTTGCGGTCCACAATTTTTTGCCAAAATGTAGACGGGAATTAAGCAGCAATTATCTGGAGCGTAAATTTTAGAGTATTCCACTACTAGTTGGGCGAGTTCAAATATGCTTTATTAATTTTTCTCGTTTCAAATGCAAACTCAAACTTTTACGTACGCCAGACCATGAAATGCAAAGAAATAATATTTTTAAATATTACAAAGTAAGTTCACCTAAAACTTTTACATACTTCCGTCTTATATTTAAATTTTGCGTTACGATGATTTTACTTTTTTTGTTAAGAATATTTTGTTAATTTCCGAGATTGGTGTATTTTCTTATATCATATTATACGTATTCTATACCGTATTACAATATATTTTCGTTTCGAATGTTAATATTTGCTTCGTATAAACGTAAAGTTAATATAAATCACCTTATGCACTTGCGGCATGTAGCGTGTTGTATATTCATCTAATTAATTACACGTTATGCAATCTAATTGATTTTAATTTCCTTTTTGTGTTACAAAAACTATAACATTATAAAGTATAGGTATTCACTTAACTTTAGACAAATACTATAAATAAATTAAATCAGCTTCACGCTGCGTACAGCAGGGCAGGCAGCGGGAACGTAGTGTTAAGACTCTCTGTTCCTAACTTTCCGCCGAAATCTGGAGGTATTGCGTGATGAGTGGTGGAACTCAACGCCGCGCTTTGCCCCAACCTCAGAGCGAAAAAATGGAAATATAAATTTCAAATATTTCATTTTACTCGAGTGGGAATCGAACCTTTGTGCCTCTTCAACTGGCCTCTGCTACTAATACTAAGAAATACTATGATATTTTTAATAATATATTTATGTATAATGTTTTGTATGTATAGTATATAACTATACATTCTATTATTGCTTAAAAAACAACCTATAATTTTTACGTCTATCAAATACATTTATAACAATATATTAGGGATCCATATTTGGCTTTTAATTAGCAATGGATATTAATCAATCAAGCTGACTGGTATTTTGTGTTAGCTTGTTCTCTGATTGCAGAGGTTCCTTTTAATTCCCACCTTTATTTGCACCTTTTCTATTTACACAAAGCCTATCTGCAGCATCTCTGTTTGTACTTTACAATAGGTAATTATCGAAATAAACCACAAACAAAATAGTAAACACCGATTGTATACGAGGTCGTCGTGGCGCAAGGGCACAAAGGTGTGACTGAAACGCGACGGTTATGGGTTCAATTCCCACTGTAAAGAATGAATTATTATTTATTAATATTTTCATTTGTTCGCTCTAGTACCAAGGCAAAAGCGCGGCATTGAGTTGCGCCATTAAACACGAAATGCCTCGAAAATTTGGCTTAAAGTGGGGAACAGAGTGTCTTAAGACTAGGTTCGCTCTGCCTGCCCTGGTATATGCAGGATAAACCAGGTGTATATGCGTTAAGCTGAAAAAAAAAAAAAAAAAAAAATTCTACGAGTGTATATATTTTTTAACCGACGTGTATAAGAAAAGGAGGTAATCCATTCGAGTGTATTTTTTTTTTTCAAAACGCGAAACTTTTTGAACTTTTTTTTTTATGCGAAACTAGTTCAACGCGTCAGAAGACTTTATTCATAATATGAAGTGACGCGATACCATAGACTTTGGCGGTAAAGCTTGGTGTCCTCTAATGAAGACACCGAGCTGTTTAACTATAAAATCCTAGTGACTCAAACGCTTAAAGTTATTTTTATATTACAGCTAAAATATACAAAATGCATAATATATAAAAATATGTAGATACTTCAACTAAACCTGTTCAGTAGTGTTTGTGTGTGATGTTATGTGATGAATTGCCATTCATCACATAACATCACATGTGTATTGCCATACACATAATTAGCAGCTAATTATGAAAAATGCAATCAATATATTTTTAATAACGTATTGATCTAGTGTGATAGGCCCGAATGTCGCGACCGTGTGTAGCAGATGGAAGGCAGTGGTCGAGTCAAACTCTCAAGTACTGCGGTACTAATAAATATGATGCACATAAAGACTTGTACGAAATATATAATAAATATAATATTATAAATTAAAATCTATAATGGCATGATCTTTTAAGATTGATTTTAATATTAAGGCGAAATATGTATGGGGGCGACACATATTATGGATCAAAGTGAGCTTTGACCAATATTACAACAATATTGAGAGTATTTGGCGAAATATACAGCAGAATGAGGAAAGTGTCCTACACCTACTCATCGATTGCCCAATATTCTCCAAAGCCCGCCGTGACACTGAAAACAATATGGACACAACCATTAGTAGAGATCTGTTACCAAAAATAATGGAGAATAAAAAACAAAGAGAACATTTTGTGGAATTTTGCAACTACGTAACAATAAGGTGTTTAAAGAAAAATGGCAGCACTAACATAAAATAAAATAAAAAAAAAAAAAAAAA
>JAATLQ010032150.1:0-13212 GCA_013421005.1 Heliconius erato x Heliconius himera | reverse complement strand
AAAAAAAAAAAAAAAAATTGTGCTACCATATTAAGTATATATTATAAAAAGTAGCAATATGAAAACATATGTAAAATCTATAACATACAGGTTATAGACTTTTACCATAGTAAAAGTAAGTAGTACAGTAGTTATGTTGTTAATGTAGACTCACACATAAAACTTAATCTTATAATAAATTAATAACAGAAAAGTCCTGGCCTAGCAAAGAAGCAAAAAAAAAAAAAAACAAAACAACAAACAACAAACGTATATTTACTCAGATTAAAATATTTTCAAATTAGCTTTACATTAAAATAATATTTATTTCGATTAAACAATATAAAACCGCAACAAAAATTGCTCATATTAGAAAAAGTCTCCGGTCACGCCGGAGGAGAGTGGGTCATTTAAAAAATAAAAAAAAAAAAAAATAATATTACAATATTGAATGTTGCTTGATGTTGCGGAGGTTCACGTGATGGGCTTATGCGAACTGTAATAATGACATTAATTTAGTATGTCGTGACTAATGCCATCCCGCTGTGCGCTCGCGGTGCGTGGGCTATGCTTGTGTGGTGCTGGTCATTATATAAAACTTATGGCTGGGCATTATATAAAACTTATGTGTTAAAAATACAACTTTCTTAACACTTTTACCTCTGAATCTCTAAAAGATTTTAGATTATGCACGATTACTATAAAAGGTTCTAACCAATAGATATATCACGAGCCAAAGCATTTTTTTTAATATATTTGTTAAAGTATTCGGGAATTAAGTTACAATGTATCCATCCTCAAATACTTTTACATTTATAATATTAGTACGATTAGTAGGAAAACATTTAATTTAAAGGATAAGTACTTGTTGGGGCCAGTCGTGGCGCAGGGGCACAAAGTGTAACTGTAAAACCGACTGGTTGTGGGTTGGATCCCCACTCGAGGAGACTCAATATTTACTTAAATTTATATTTCCATTTTTTGTTCTGGTGTCGAGGACAAGCGCGGCGTTGAGTTCTGCCACTCAACACGCAATGCCTCTAGAATTCAGCAGAAAGCGGGGAACGGAGTGTCTTAACACTAGGTTCCCTCTGCCTACCATGCACTGTGCGCGATACAGTGTGAAGCTTGTGGGGTACAGATTAAGTACTTGTTCCACATGGTCTTCTCAGCCGCGAAGTGGCTAATATTTTTAGAGCTATATAAATCAAATTACATCACAATCTATATTTACCACACGCATAGCTTTTAAGTTGCGTGAGCAATCAAAAATTTAATAATACTTCGCTTAGTAATTTATATTTTGCTCCAACGCCTTTTTATTCTTCACGAATGATTTTCAAAAGATAGTGAAAGGACCGGCTCAGGCACAAACTAAATTGTATTAACGGCTAGAAGCCACACAATACATTAATTTATTAGTTTTGTTTATGCTATTCAAAGGAAGATGCGGGATACAGCGTGAAGGTGAGAAAAAAAGAAAAAATCGTCTGAGAGTATACATTGTTTGGTTAAAACGATTAAAACTTCAAATTTTTTCTAAAATGTTATATAAGAAAGTGATGCGATACCATTGTCATAGACCTTGCCGGTAAGTCTCGGTCCTCATTATAAAATATAGCATTAAATTTATAGGATAAGTACCTATACCATATGGGCTTCTCAGCCTCAACATGGTTAACATCTTAGACCACAAAAATCTATATAATACTTCGCTTAGTAATTTATATTTTGGTCCAACGCCTTTTTATTCTTCACAAATGATTCTCAAAAGATAGTGAAAGGACCGGCTCAGGCTCCAAATAAATTGTTTTAACGGCTGGAAGCCACACAATACATCCATTTATTAGTTTTGTTTATGCCATTCAAAGGATGCGGCGGGGTGGTGAAAACTTTTACGGACGTTATTGATTCTCTTTTGACTTGAGGTAAGGGCTATCTGGTGTCTTTTGATATGCAAATAATTGGCTACTTAAGTAGGCACCTGATATTTTGCGAAATAATAATTTATTTTACAATTGACATTTTGCCAGTTCACGGCGCAGGGGCTCAAGCGTATGACTGTAAACGCGACAGGTTGTGGGTTCGATTCCCACTCTAGTGAATGAATCATTACTTATTAATATTTTCATTTGTTCATTCTGTTACCAAGGGAAAGGCGCGGCATTGAGTTCCGCTACTTAACACAAAATTCTTCGAAAATACAGCTTAAAATGGGGAACGGAGTGTCTTAACACTAGGTTCTCTCTGCGTACCTAGCTACATGCGGGATACACCGTGAGTGAGTAACGCGATAGGTTCTGGGCTATTACCTCGATTACTCGAGGAAATGGAAATATTTAAATTTCTTCGTTCTGGTATTGACGTTTGCCTCAATACCAGAGCCTCAATACTAATACCCGCCTGCGGCGTTGAATACCGCTACTCAACACGTAATGCGTGGTACAGCGTGAAGGTAACAAGTGATCCTCGTGTCAAACGTATCCATATTTGTTAATGGCAACTGTATTGTTCATAAAGTGGTTTAAAATATTTAGTTGCGTGACTCCTGTCGCTATTGTTCGGTTATAGTTGGTATACATACATATTTGCCAGTTTTAGTTCAACGAGGTTGGTTAACAGAGCAAAGTTTCTATATTATTTATCCGACCTAAATTGTGTTATTAGTTAAGTTTGAAAGGTTTGCCATACTATACTTTATGCACGAGAGAGCGACGATTTATGGGCGTAGAACTTTGTGTTTTATACAATAGAGTGGTGTAGTTGCGACATTTCTGATAGAATGTATTGTCAGTTAGTTCTAATTCCACTTAATTAAGAAAACCCTTATATTAAATATTTTCTTAGTGTAATTAGAAAAGCGCAAAGCGGCAGCGTCAGAGGGCTGACACGTTTCCGTCAGCGGAACAGGTTGTTAAACACAGCGGAACTAAGTGTTTAAAAAAGCCCTATTCCACTGTTTTACTATCAGACATCTTTTTCATATATGAGGAAAGGTAGTGAGATCCGATTCTTATTTCCCGTCCAGATTCAATAAAATGTGGCTTGTGGCGCAATACCTAAGCCACGCTATGTCTTAGTATAGCGGAAAAATAAAAATAATTTATAATAATATCATTATTCTTATAACCTACAATAATGTCATTTAATGTCAGTTAGAGGCCGGTCGTGGCGCAGCGGCACGAGGTGTGACTGCAAAACCGACTGGTTGTGGGTTCGATCCCCACTCGAGGAGATGAAATATTTACTTAAATTTATATTTCCATTTCTTCGCTCTGGTATCGAGGTAAAGCGCGGCGTTGAGTTCTGCCACTCAACACGCAATGCCTCCAGAATTCGGCAGAAAGTGGGGAACGGAGTGTCTTAACTCTAGGTTCCCTCTGCCTACCCTGCTGTGTGCGGGATACAGCGTGAAGCTAATTTAATTTTTTTAATGTCATTTAACTGTCAAACATGTTATCAAAAATAAGTAATTATATTAATAAAATATATTTATTTTTTAAATATAATTATTTTTTTAACTATCATGAAGGAAATCATGTAGATGAGATGAGAAATATATATAATAATCAAATAACTATGTCTGAAATGATGTTCCATAGTTTTTTTTTCATTTTAAACATAAAAAATGTGTATAGTATGTGTATACATTCAGAATGTTCACGAAGGAAAGTACTAAAATATTATATTAGTAGAGCTCAGTATAATATAAGTACAATAAAGTTGCAGTTCAACTTGAGTGTTGTAAAATTAAGTTTACATTTCATAATGCCCCTGTTTTATTAGTTTTACTCACAGTAAAATATACTGACAAAGTAAGTCTTTATAATCGATTTATATATTTAAGATAAACTATGTATAACACACGTATTTATAATCAATACCGCCTTGCAATTCCAACAAAAAGAAACAGTTACGGTAAAAAAAATAATTGAGAAGCCGTCGTGGCGCAGGGGCACAAGGGTATGAGCGTAACGCGACGGTTATTTTCATTCCATCGCTCTGGCAATAAGGCAAACGCCCGGCGTTGAGTTCCGCTATTCAGCATGTAATGCCTCTGGAAAGTGGGAAACGGAGTGACTTAGCACTAGGTTCCATCTGCCTATCTTACTGTACTCGGGCTACAGTGTGAAGCTGATTTAATTTAAAAATAAATAAAAATATGATAAAAATATGGAAAGTAAGTATTATGATTGATACAGTACATTTTGAAATCATAGATGCAGTCACACATATTTTAAGTAATATAGTGTTTTTAAGACTTAATGATAATATTGTGTTTTTACGACTATAACTTAAAAAACTTAATTTTAAATATAAACACAAACTTACTTCTTGCAAGTAGGGAGTACTAACTGGCTGGTCTGCTTGGTGGCTTCGACGCACGTGCGGCGGAGACGGCGTACGCGCTCCCGTAGTTCGGGGCTGTCGTGGGGCTGACCGATGTGGATCAATAGATCTCGGAATAACGCTAGTTGCACGTTGATCTCCGTTATTAACTGTGGAAGGAAACATAATTTTAGAGTGTATTCGGTTAATTTGGATATGGGAATAATTTTATTAGGTATAACTTTTTTTTAAGCTTCGGTTTGAGTGCTTTCTACCGAATTTTCGAGACATTGTGTGTTGAGTGGTGGAATGCAACGCCACGCTTTGTCTTGTTAATAATTCATTTGCTTGCGAGCGAGAATCGAAACCACAATTGTCGCGTTTATAGTCACACTAATGTGGCCACTACGCGATGACGGCCTTATTATTACTTTAGATATACAATATAGAACATTATTATAATAGTTGGAGGCCAGTCGTGGCGCAGGGGCACGAGGTGTGACTGTAAAATCGTCTGGTTTTGGGTTCGATCTCCACTCGAGGAAAAAGAAATATTTATTTACATTTATATTTTCGTTTCTTCGCTCTGGTGTCGAGGCAAAGCGCGGCGTTGAGTTGCGCCACTAAACACGCAATGCCTTCAGAACTTGGCGATTTCATTATAATAGTTAGCAGTATTCTAACATAACATATATATCATCAGGTTTCGAAGAAGATCAATAATTGATTAAGATTTTAAGGTTCAATTCAATAAATAAATATTGTAATTGAAATTCTTGACACAATAAAACATTATCATTCAATTAAATGTAACAAAAGAATAAAATAATAGGCTAGTCGTGCCAAAGCATAAGCGACTGTAAGCGTGACAGGTTGTGAGTTCGATTTCTACTCGAGGGAATGAAATATTTAATATTTGCATTTTCACGCTCTGGTAACGAGGTAAAGTGCGGCGTTAAGTTCCGCCAGTCAATACAGAATGTCGCCAAGTTACCAGATTCTCTTTGCCTACCATCAATGAGTGGAATACAACGTGGAGTTTGTAAAGAAAAAAAGAAAATTTTCTATATACCAGAGCTTTATGCCTGAATCAGACAACACATTTATCACGCCGGTGTAATTATTGGAAATCGTTTATATGTTACGAGAATACACGTAAGTTCAAATTGGACGAAAATCGAAACGCAAGCAACAATTCTCGATTCTGTCATTAAATGATAATTAATTATACCGATAGTTGCGAAGAGAATAAAGAAACTAAGGTCTTTTGATTAGATAAAAAAATATTTATTATTGTGAAAACAGTACTTGTGACTAGAATAGATTTTTCGATGGGGTATAATATCATTTATTATACAGGATATATATTTGTAATAGGTATTTAGATATACATATGCTCGAATATTTACTTCAACATTTTATTTTCCAGGCCAGTCCTGACACAGGGGCACAAAGTGTAACTGTAAAACCGACTGGTTGTGAATTCGATCCCCATTCGAGGAGACGAAATATTTATTCAAATTTTTATTTTCATTTCGTCGCCTTGGTGTCGAAACAAAGCGTGGCGTTGTTCCGTCACTCAACACGCAATGCCTGTAGAATTTGGCGGAAAGTGGTAGGTTCCCTCTGCCTACCCTGCTGTGTGCGGGATACAGCGTGAAGCTGATTTTATTTTATAAGTACTCGTTATGATAAAATATTTTTATATGTCCGACTCTATAAAATTATGAAAACTACCCTGCGTATATATGGATTTTTTTTATTAATTGGTAAAAGTAATAACGACATCAATTGGTTCTGTTTTATTTGTTACATAGTTATGCGTAAGTCAATATATGTATTGAAACATTGAAAATAAAAATAGTGGAAGCTGTGAAAGCTTTTAAACAGTAATCATTTGTAGGTTTATTTTATTAAATTTCATTATATTTATTGAGTTCTTCATTTTAATTTATTTCATAGATTCATTTGTTAAAGAAGTCGTAGAATAACTCATAAATCTCGACAATTAACTACAGAGTCAAACCTGCTGAGCTGATTGAACACATACAGAGTTGGTACATTTTTAAATCGTATTGTATAGGATATTCGCTCTTGTTATATTTTTGTTTTCTTTATATATTTTTTATATTTTACAGAAAAGTTAATGGAATTTTGAATTATTTACTGGTCTGTACAATCATATTTCATTTATAACATTGTTTCTTTTACTTCTTATGATGATATGACATATTTTGGTTTTATTTGAAAAACTGTTGCAAATTTTGTGTACGCACATAATTTATATAGGCAGATTAGACACTAGTAACTAGACAAAGTAAGATATTTTCTATTTTTGTGCATATTTTCTCAATTTTTCACTCTTTATTTTCAACATTACACCCAATTCTGGACGATAAAATATAATGGCATAAGATAATTTGTTATTACTAGAAGTATGTTATAATTAATGTTTTTTTAATTGAAATTTATTCAAATCAGTGTATTCGTTTAAAAGTTATAACAAATAAAAGTAGTTGTCGCATTTGGTAAATTGCTCTTTAGAAAATACACAAATAGTTCAAGCTCGGGAAACAGCGGGAGGATCGCTACTTCGCTAGTAAAAATTAGAAAAATTAAATTAGCTTCACGCTGTATCCCGCACACAGCAGGGTAGGCAGAGGGAACCTAGTGTTTAGACACTCCGTTCCCCACTTTCTGCCGAATTCTGGAGGCATTGCGTGTTGAATGGCAGAATGAATATTTCATCTCCTCAAGTGGGGATCGAACCCACAACCGGTCGGTTTTGCAGTCCTCGTGCCGCTGCGCCACGACCGGCCTCAATGAATGTATATATTTAGTATACTTCGCTGGTATACTAAATATATTCATTCCACCGTATGGAGGGATCTAATTAACAATCAATGCGTTTACAGACAGACCCCACTGCGTCATGATGGATGGATTAAATTGCGTTCTTTAATATGTTAACCGTCTCGATTAGTTCACGCTATATTCTGTATATAGAAGGGTACTCAGAAAAACTTAGTGTTAAGTCACTCCGTTCCCATTAAGAAACTTCCGGTCCCCATTTTTCGCCATGGACGCATTACGTGCCGAGTATTGGAATTCCGTTAACAGAGTCGGGAAATTTAAATTTTAAGTATTTCATTTCCGCGACTGGGAATGGAACCCACAACTTATTGGTTTACAGCCACATGCTTGTCGTCCTGCGCGACTCAACCAACAAATTCTTCAGCTTTATAATAATATTAACTACTTTAAGCTAATAACTACAGCTTCCCTTTTGTGGTCAAATAAAAATAAATAAGTGCCGTGGATGACATTATCGTGATACAATATAACTTAACTTTCTCGATGAATGGACTATCAGAACACAAAGAGATTTTTTATTTCGACCCAGCTCCTGAAAGACGCGTTTAACCAAAAAAAGTTGTACATTTACATGCGTTTTAATATTAGTATTAAAAAGCGTATTTATATTGTTTATTTCGTGTTTTACTTACTGTTATTTTTGATTATAATTAAAATTTAAATAAATTCGATACTGGTATCTGTCAATAAGAATTATTAATATAACTGTTTCTTATGAAATAGCTTTTTCATTTTACTTTGCATTCGAACAAAATACATAAAATATAAAGATAATAGAAGTTGTAAATAATTTAATAATTCCTACCCAACTCGTTTCTAATATTGACAGCCTTTAAGTTTGATCCCTGCTCGTGTTTATCCTTGATATTAACTATGAGCTTCTCTTGGAAATATAAATGTAACCATAACATATAAAGGTATTATTGGATATTACGTAAGTAAGATAAATGAATGTGATCCAATATCATAGTTTTAGATACATTATATGTTTGTTTATGAAATAATAATATCATTTTGGTTGTATTTAGTATAAATTCCTTTAGTTTCTTTGTCAAGAGGCATTGCGTGTTGAGTGGCGGAACTCAACGCCGCGGTTTTTGCATTGACACCAGAGCGAATAAATATGTAAATAAATATTTAATCTCCTCGAGTGGATATTGAACCCAAAACCAGCAAATTTTACAGTTACACTTTGTGCCCCTGCGCCACGACTGGCCTTTACATTTTATTTTCATTAACAAGTTGCTAATTCAAATTCTGCAACATTACGGAGGTATTCTGCACTTGAAAAATTATTAATAAAAAGAATAATACGCAAAAATAAAGATATTAAGCAATATTGGTTAGGTTACCTTTAATGTCTCTTTTATGTACAACCTAGTTAATAAAATTTGGGCCACACTTTATTTAATATATAAAGTAAGTACAGAGAAGTGTAATTTGTTCTCTTGGTTGTAGTCATTTTAATACCTATGATAGTATCCATCTCGTCTTAATTGCACTCGTTATAAGATGTAAGGAAAATAATTACACCGACTTTATTGTCGCTGTATATGAAACCAAAAATAATGCAAAAATATCACATTTTACTGTGCTCATATAATGATTTTAATAAATCCATATAAACATATTATTATTATATATCTTTAGACCGAAGAATTAAACATGAAAAAGAACACTCAAATTATGACTACTAGCTAGGCTCATTTATCAGTGCGTCGCGAGATCGAGTTCGGAGTCATTCCTTCAAAGGAAATAACATTTTTTGTAGGGAACTGCTCTGTCTGTGTCAATTCAAGGGTACGCGTTTAGATATAAAAAAAATATTACTTAGCTTGTTTGAAATATGGTTTTCGATTATTCTCTTCGTTTGTCTGACGTTTCGTATACGAAAAGTTATGGTGATAAAAGCTCACGTTGATTTACTTCAGTTCTTAAAGCATAACGAAATGTTTTGTTATTGTATGTTTTTTTATGGAAAAGGACAAGGCAAACGAGTGTTTGGGTCACCTGATGGTAAGTGGTTACCGCCGCCCACGACCCCTTGCAACACCAGAGGAGCTACAGGTGCATTGCCGCGTTATAGTAGATAGCCGCGTTTTTTGAAGGTACTCATGTCATATCGACTTGGAAACACTGCCGCGGGTAGGTCATTCCACAGTTCCGTGGCGGGTGGAAGGAAGTTCCTACGAAACCGCACAGTAGTAAATTGCCACGTATCCAGGTGGTGTGGATGTATGGTGTAAATATACTTTTGCATAAAAACTAAATATTTAAAAGCAAGAATCGATTAGATTATTCTTAGACACATAATATATTAATCTTATAGAATAAGTAATAAGTTCACGTGCGTGGTGCAGTTGGATGCACACGAGGGTTGTTGGATTGCATTCTACAAGGGCGTAAGCTTGTATTTCTATTTCTTCTACTACAAGAACTAGAATATAAAAGAGTCCTTTCAGAAATTTCTAATAATATTATCGATTTAATGATATATACTTATATATTTGATAAATACGAGGATATAACTGTGCTATAATGGAAAATAAACATGTAATGTAAATATTTTACGGTCCATGCACTAATTGGGATCTAGCAAACAGTATTTTTTTCATAGTTTTTTTTACATTCAATTTAGTTTTCTATAAAAAACTTGAAGCTCGTCGTTGTGAAAATATTTTGCTTTATGTATATTTATTTCATTATATACTGTAGATGTTATGCTGAATTTGATGTTTTTGTAAACTGAAAATATATAATATTATAATTATATATGAGGCCGTCGTGGCGCGGTGGAACAGCAAAAATAAATTATTTTCATTTTCTTGATATGGTAGACATAAAGTGGTTTCTGAGCTCCGCCACTCAACTTGCAATGTCTGGAATTCAAGTGAAAAATGGGGGACGGAGTGTCTTAGGTAGGTTTCCTCTGTGTAAACTGTTATGTAGTTAAAACCGTAAGCAATTTTGAAGCAAAATAAAAATGCTAATATTATTTTATACCTGATGATTACTACGTCTTAAAATTGAGTTAATGCTCTCATATACATATTTATAATGAACAAATGCAAAAAAGTTTAATGTAGTTGTTGTTACGAAGATGACAATATTTTCAGTTAAATACGTGAACTCAACTGACCACGACGTCACAGTTGTTATATAAAATATTAGATAATAAAAAGTAGTCAAGAGTTAACAATTACCTAAATAATATAAATATATTGAATTAACTTTTGATATATTTATAATTAGGAAAATTGTTTCTGAATCATATTATTAATAGATAAAAAATTTTTCTTTCCTAAGTGTGGATTAACACTTTAAAAATGTTTAAAATAAAAAATCTTTTTACTAATTATTCTTTATTTCTACTGTAATTTTAAAAGGAAAAACGTAGAGTTGATTATAAAGTAACAAATATAATAATTTTATGGCTTAAAAAGAATTAAAAACGCTTTCAAGTGCTATAAGTACTATAGAATATCTATATCACCAGACTATATTATTGTGTTGTCACCTAGGCTACGTATCACTGTGAAGTTTAATGATGATACAATTATTAAAAGTGCGCCAAAATAGATTTTATTACAAATTTGCTCAAGTACAGCTCGGTTTAATAAAAGCGTTTTAAAAATATTTGCAGTCGTTTAAAATTTTATGAGTAGATATTAAAAATATATAAATAGAGACATGTTTGACCTATAAATGCCGCAGTCAAGTGGATAACTAATCAATAGAGATACTTTTTATTGAAACACATTCCATTATTACTGTCAACATATATTCCCAATTCTCCAGTAATAAAATAAACAAATAAACACACAACAAGTAATAAAAAAACTTTTTGTTATTTACACAAAGAATATTTTTAAAAGGAGGTCGTTTAAATTTCTTCGTGTATTTTTTCCACGATTAAATCAAATTTTACCACCCTATCGCGTGTCCACACGCTGTCCCATTTGAGCGCCGTATTTCTATACATTCGACATTAAACTCAGCATTTAGTATTTGTAATAATAGATTTGGTATGCACATTAAACTGATATGGCTTAGCATGCAAAATTTTAAATAAAATTTTTGTGAATATACATTAATTTTAAAAAAATATGCATTAATTTATAGTTCTTTGTTATGTTTTTTTTTTCAAATAGCAGCTGTACCGCTTGCTATTATGTTTTTTTTGGATTGCAGTTTTAATATCAGGTAGTAAATTTTAAAATATCGTTGAGTCACTTAACACATATGCACAAGGCACTATAAAGTATTGTTTTTTATTTCGACTTAAGAATATCAAATTATTTTTGATTTTAAATGAAATTCGAATATTATCTTAACAAAGTTAAATAAGAATGTATTCAAAATACAACAGTGTTCTTTATATATTCTTGTAAATTTTTTGTCTCGTCTGTTTTGTTTTAAACAAACAACTCATATTCGCAATGTATGTTATTATAATATTTAGATTAAAAATGAATATAACAATTCAGAATTTCGAGTGAGTACGGTTTAAGTGGTTTCGGTAAAGTTTGATGTTATAATATCGAAACTAAAATATATATGAACAGACGATGACGATGAGTTTAATTTGTTACATATTAACAATTCATTTTGGTATAATATAATAGGTATTTTGTATATTCAAAACTTTATAATGAATAGTGATGAATATTATTTTCCTCCATATTGTGCACAAGCGGTCTAATGATTATATTATAACTTTATTTTACTATTACTGAGTAATTTTTCTTTTTTTTGTCAGCTTCACGCAGTATCCCGCACACAGCAGAGTAGGCGGAACCTAGTGTTAAGACACTCCGTTCCCCACTCTCTGCCGAATTCTGGAGGCATTGCGTGTTGAGTGGCAGAACTCAACGCCGCACTTAACCTCGACACCAGAGCGAAGAAATGGAAATATTAATTTAAGTAAATATTTCATCTCCTCGAGTGGGGATCGAGCCCACAACCAGTCGATTTTACAGTCACATCTCATTGAATGAAAATCAGTTTTTTTATACTGAAGGTGTTGGGTTAAAAGAAAGCGTTTAACGTAGGTATATTTACTATTATTATTATTGTATATTTAAGGGAACATTTGATGGTACGGATTTATAATATTGAAAGAAATAAAACGAAACAATATATTCTACATTGTAACGTAGTAAAACTGAATAGTTATTTAATATTAATGAGTTACTTAAAATAAAAATACACATTTTCTGTAATTACGAAAGTCAATAGAATATATGACAATAGAAGCCAATTTCAACGATTTTAGTGGCACACAATCATGTAACGTTTCGCAATACGCGGCTCGGTGAGTAAACATTTCCGGTGAGTGCAAGTGAATTCTGCGATAACTATGGCTCGAGTGAGCACTGTTAAATTTCTTGCTTTAACTGGAAGCTTTGTACTGTGAAAATATATCCATTTGATACATATAGACGTAAATTTACTTTGTACTGTGAAAATTAAATAATAAACGAATAGAACGCTAGAACGCTAAATTAGTTAGCGTCAATTTTTAATAATTATATAAAATATTTTTAGAATAAGAAATAGGAACATTCTGAAATTCCTAATAATAATATAATAGTATAATTGTAAAATTAATCGTTTCTTTTTTTTATCAGCTTCACGCTGTATCCCGCACACAGGAGAGTAGGTAGGCAGAGGGTAATACCTAGTGTTAAGACACTCCGTTCCCCACTTTCCACCAAATTCTGGAGGCAATGCGTGCTGAGTGGCGGAACTCAACGCCGCGGTTTACCTCGACACCAGAGCGAAGAAATGAAAATAAATATTTCACTTCCTCGAGTGGGGATCGAACCCACAACCAGTCGATTTTACAGTCACACTTTGTGCCTCTGCGCCACGAGCGGGCTTAATCGTTTCTGAAATAGTAATTTTATATTTACAAAAAATTTTTAGAACATTATACTTTTGACTTTCAATACCGAATTTGACATTGTATTTATTGTCTTCTTTTCGACAGTAAGTAATAAGTATCTACTACATTTAATATATTTCTAT
>JAATLQ010032149.1:0-13209 GCA_013421005.1 Heliconius erato x Heliconius himera | reverse complement strand
AAAATTTAGAAACTTTAACAAGTTGTCATTCTTAAACTACTGGTTCAAATTGACTGAAATTTTAAATATACCGTGTTTATATTATGCCTGATTAGTTACTGAAAATTCAGGTTTCTTGTTTTATCCACAACGAAGTTATAGGGGGTCGAAAATGGCCTGAATTGCTTCGAGAAAAGGATGGTACGGCCGTGTCGCTGTTTTTTGCTCGACTTGGCGGGGGCACTGCCGTGCCCCCAGATGTGTTCCAGTAGTGAAAATATAAAATAAAAAAGAAGAAAATGAAAATATAAAATATTTCATCTTTTCGAGTGGTAATCGAATACACAATCTGTTGCGCTTACGTCGCTTAGTCACACGCTTGTGCTTCTGCGCCACGACTGGCCTGGCCTCGTCAATAAATATAAATCTCGTTTGTTAATATATTTTTTGTGTTTGATTCATACGATAAAAACAATGAACACAGCTAACAATTCGTATTTATATAAAATACAAATACTAGATCAGCAAAGGTACGCTCCATTTACAGACTACACTCCGCCGTGCCATTGTTTTCTATTGCATTGTAATATTTTCTAATATTGCAATTTACTTAAGCATAACAAGAAAAAAATATTATTATGTTATTAGTATTATGAAATGTTTAATTAAATTAAAACATTAATATTTACAAAATATTATTTTTTGGCGTTTCGTTTAGGACTGGTTGTATCTGTGATTGGAATGGTAGTGGGTCTGAACTTGAGGTATAATATATATTATTTTTTTTATTCTCCGCCTCTTAGCGCTTTCCGCCCAAATTTGAGAAAGGCACAATATTTTTTTTTTGAGCTTTGCCTCTATACCAGAATGAAGAAATGAAAATATTAAATATTTCATTTTCTTGAGTGGGAATCGAACCCACTACCTGTCACATTGACACCCTTGTGCCACTGCGCCATGATTGGCCTCATACGTTAACAATAAAAAAGACAATGTAGCAATTTGGCTTTGGCTACGTTATGTTCTAAACAATAAAAAAGACAATGTAGCAATGAAAAATATATTTATTTTTAGTACTTAATAGCTCAGATTCACAACTCTAATAATTATGGGCCCATTTGAACATTAGCCAATAGAATATCGCCAACAGTCGAACGAGTATTTAGGTTAAATAATAGTCGCCGGCAGATTGGCAATTAAGCCGGTATAGAAATAGTGGAAGTATATTAATTGAACATTTTATTGAAAGAGACAAAAGAATTTTTAAATTTTCATTATTTTTGAAATGTATGATTGTCTAATGTTAATATTAAAATGTTTTTTTTTATTTGTTAACGTAAAAAGCTTAGACCGTTAGTTTCTAACACAATCAATTTTCACACGTTGATGCTATATCGTATGCAATTTAAAATATTGCATTGTGGAAGTCTATTCAAATACCATTTCAGTTCTTATCGTTTCAGAGGCAAATTTGGAAAATATCTTAACACAATACAAACTGAACCATTTATTTCGCCTATTCCAATTTCAAGACACGCACAAGCATGTTCATCCAAGTTAAAAAAACGACAAATTATTGAAAACAGGCTATATTATATAAGCAAGTTAGTGTACTACATGCTTATACTGTACTTTTATTAGATAAATTAGATTAACATAAATAGTAGAGAGGCCAGTCGTGGCGCAGCGGCACAAAGTGTGACTGTAAAACCGACTGGTTGTGGATTCGATCCCTACTCGAGGAGATGAAATATTTACTTAAATTTATATTTCCATTTCTTCGCTCTGGTGTCGAGGCAAAGTGTGGGGTTGAGTTCTGCCACTTAACACACAATACCTCCAGAATTCGGCAGAAAGTGGGGAGCGGAGTGTGTTACACTAGGTTCCCTCTGCCTACCCTGCTGTGTGCGGGATACAGCGTGAAGCTGATTTATTTATTTATAAATAATATGGTGGTAAAAAAAGACAAGTCAAATTTTAAGCTTGAAACTCGATACTCATGTAGATGTTCGATACTTTTATCAGTGAAGTCGAGCAAAATCATTAGTTTACATCGAACCTGGCTCTCATTTCACATTTATGTTCTTGAAGGATTAAAATCCACTTCTCTCTCCAAACAATCAACTTAAAACAATTGCAATCTCCTTCCATTCATTCCATTTTTGAAGCCAATCAGAGATATACTATATTGTTATATGCTTCAATATTGAAATAGATAAAGAGATATTTAATTTTGTATACAAACTACACAGAAATTCATTCCTTTAGGCAACCCTTCATTCTCAATACAATTGTTAGAATTTACTATCATTATAGAAGGATACTAAATGTCTGTAACAGATTGGTTAAATAGCTATCGCTTATATAGGATGGTTTGTAGCAGTCCATAAGTTCGTTGTGGCCTCATTTCACATGACGTGGTGTTACGTAACTAATAAACCATTTGGAACAATTCAACCACATATACGTACTCGTACGTATGCTGTTTAATAAAATATGACAATTATTATTTGTTTTGTGTATAGGCCAGTCTTGGTGCAGAGGCACAATTGCGACACTGCAAACGCGACAGGTTGTGGGCTCGATTTCCACTAGAGAAAATGAAATATTTTTAATATTTTCATTTCTTCGCTCTGGTGTCGAGGTAACGCACGCCGTTATGTTCCGGCACTCAAAACGCAACGCCTTCTGAATTCAGAGGAAAGTGGGAAACGGAAGTGTCTTTATGGGAACGGAGTGAACACTAGGTCATCAGGTTCCCTTAGTCTAACCCTGCGTGTGCGGCATATGTTGTAAAACTAAAAAGAGAATATAGTGATATTATAAGGTTACAAGTCGAAAAGAGGTATGTTGCGCTATATTTAAAGAAAATCCAAATATTTAACCTAGCAGGTATCGAATCTGCATGACTGAATTGACTAACATAAGTTCTACTTTACTATAGGAGTGTAATTATCTTAAGAATAAAATTACAAGTTAATAGCACAACGCACAACAACTACCCGCTTTGCAATTTAAGCATTTCAATTTTATTTTGTAACATCGAATAACAAGATGATTGTTTCTAAGAAAATAAATTGAATGAAGCCTTTGCATTGCAAATATGAAACTCAGTAAGATATTTTAACTACTGAAAACTTTCGCTACAAAGGAATTTAATGTAATATAATATTACTTTAACTCAGTATTTTATCATAATTCTTTGGAATGAACAAGAAATTTCTTGAAAAATATCTAGTATAGACTTTCATATCTTAACGTATTCTCTTGAGATATTTTGTATAATTTATGTATATTCATTTAGCAGAATAATAGGACTGTTTATTTTAACTAAATCAATATTTGTTTGAGTATTTAAATTTTATTTATTTAAATTGGCTGCGTCTGTATTTAGATTTAAAATATTGTCTACAGTTTATGTGGCAATAGGCCATACTGTATAAGCTCCAAGATACATATTTTTAAATGATTGTATTCAATATAATGTTTGGAGACAAATAAATATCTTAAGCCAATAGTGAACAGTGTTTTTACTCTATTTTATTATTTCAATTCTGCATTTTACTGGAGATACTCGTAAGTAACGAGAAAACAAACCTATAATCCTACTAATATTATAAACGTGAAAGTTTGTGAGGATATTTGTTCTACTTTTACTCAAAAAGTATTAAACGGATTTAGGTAAAACTTTCCAGTTACATAGCGGTGGGGATCGTATCAGTAAAGGCTTGACACTTTGGCTTTGAATTTATTTTGATATGATGATGGCTTAGTCACTAAGCCATCATCATATCAATTAATATATTTGTATTATCAACCTGGAAACACTGCCACAGGGAGGTCATACCACAGTTGCGTGCCGCTTGGTAGGAAGTTCCTACGAAACCACACAGTAGTGGAGTGCCGTATCCAGGTGTAGATGGTATTTTAGCTTGTAACTGTACTGTGCGGTTACAAAATTCGGCGGTAAGTAACAACTCAAACTGTTTTCCAGAACACTCCCCGACGAAACGTCTTTATGCAAACCCAAACCTTTCACAGATCATTTTGTCCCTAATGATTCTATGGCTCTACGTTGTATACAATCAAATAGGTCAAGCTAAAATTGGGGTGCATCAGCCCAGACATGAGAAAAATGCTTTACTTAACGCTGCTTCACATCTGGGCCATATGATGGGCCTCCAGGACCCGATCCATTTCTGCATTACCACTGTGTGACCTGTACAGGCTTGCATAGAATCGGACAATCATCAAGTTGTAGGGTTTTTTTTTGTAATGACTTTGTAATGACTCAACACCGCGTAAATCAGATGCCTTCTAATTTATAACATAGATATTTTGATTTATTTACTCTACACTACTTTCTTCGCAAAGTGTAGCGTTGAGTTCCGCCACTCACATACAATATCTCAACATACAATATCTCAAATTCAGGTGGTAAGTTTTACTTGACTGTGGCGAAGTCCAAAGGGAAGGCTAGATTTGTAGCGCGTATGTATGTCCGTTCGTTTGTCTTATTGTAACTATTAAACCAGTAAACCGATTTTGATAAAAGATATGTAGTTGGATTTATATTAAAGTCACGAGTGTTATTATATACATTCGTTAAAATAATATAATCGAGCTTGTTGCACTAGTTGAACAACGAGATGTTGAAATGTAAATTGAAATATTTCTTTTAAATTATTATATCATTACGTTACTTTAATACCTATTAATATAAATTCAAAAAGAACAACAGAAGCAGTATTTATAGAGATGGCACTACTTCATATCTTGATATTAATGTCAAGATGTCAGCTACAGTCAGCAAGTCTTTCTTCGTTCATTGAGATGACGATTTTGGATGGAAGCCAACACCTATAGTGAATAGTGGGCGATTTTTTTCTTGTTTTAAAATGTATAACTACGATAGTTTGTTTTACAAAGATATCAAAGAAAACTTTTACGTTTTTTACGTTCTTTTTTTATTTTGTTTTTCTTTTATAATTGTATGTCATACAATAAAATTTTAACTATATATTAAATTATATAGAATAATAGTTAATAAAGAGGCCAGTCGTGGCGCAGGGGCACAAACTTGTATACGCGACAGGTTGTGGATTCGAGTCCCACTCGAAGAAATTAAATATTGAATATTTTTATTTCTTCACTCTGGTGTCGAGACAATGCTGTGTCTACCCTGCTACACGCGGGATACAGCGTGAACATGAAAAAAAATAGTCAATATTAAGTAACTTAAAATAAAAGTTAAAGGAGGCCAGTCGTGGCGCAGCGGCACGAGGTGTGACTGTAAAACCGACTGGTTGTGGGTTCGATCCCCACTCGAGGAGATGAAATATTTACTTAAATTTATATTTCCATTTCTGCGCTCTGGTGTCCAGGTTAAGCGCGGCGTTGAGTTCTGCCACTCAACACGCAATGCCTCCAGAATCCGGCAGAAAGTGGGGAACGGAGTGTCTTAACACTAGGTTCCCTCTGCCTACCCAGCTGTGTACGGGATACAGCGTGAAGCTGATTTATTTATTTAAAATAAAAGTTCAATTTAAGTTCATAAAAGTCAGAAATTTACTGAAACAATGTTATAAATTTACACTGTATTGCATCAAACACGCTGAAATATTTAAGTGTCGTTGTAAAGAGTGCTTCCTGAAATTATTTAAATGGAATATTCTTGAATATGACAACTAGCAAAAGGTATTTTTTTTTATTTCAATAAAAAAATATATGAATAATGTGCTATAAATGACGTATCCCGGTTTTCCAACACAGATACTAATGGTCTTCATTGACAATTCCTTTGTAATCAATTATATATAAAACTTTTCGTTCACCATTTTCCACCTAATTCTAGAGGCAAAGCATTTTGAGAGGCAGAACTCAACACCACAGCGAAGAAACGAAAATTTATATTTAAATAAATATTTCATTTCCTCGAGAGTGGATCGAACCTACAAACAGTTGTGATTACAGTCACACACTTGTGCCCCTGCGCCATGGGCGAGGAGCGAGGATAGCTCAACTCTGAAGAAAAAGTATAAGCTTTGATGGACGCTCGTGAAGAGTTGGCGATCGCAGCGGAATGCCCTGCGTAGGCTAATTATTGAGGATTTCGACCGTAACCGTCGTGAGGCGCGGACGTGCCGTGAGATAGGAGTGGCCTCGCCGCCTCTTACGGCGGCGAAGAGTGTGACGTGGGACTGAAGAGTGAATCCTGTCTATATATTGGGCGTTTGCGACAGTAATTGGATCGTGGGAATAATTTGAGTAATATTATTTTTGAATTAACGAGAGCATATAGATGTTAATTTAACGAAATAAATGTACTTTTTAATGAACTCCTTCTTTGTATTATAAAAAAACTATGGTAATTTAGTAATAATAATTCAATTCAATCTATAAAACAAATATTATAAAATTATTGTTCGTACATAACAGACTTTACAGATAACCAGTTTTTTTTTAAATTAAGTTGATGTAACTAATATCCTCTAATAAGTTATTAATCTGAGGAATGATATAAAAATATGTAGATAACATATTCTTTTACTGTATGAACATAAATATAATTTTCTTTTGTTCTTTCATTCAAGGTATATTGAACGTATGAATGACTGAATGAACTGGACGATAATTAATTAAGTTGATGTTTATTCGGAGCGTAATTGGGCTCTTTTAATCGTTGGCACTTTACAATATTTGAGATACGAAAATTATGAATAAGTAAGATATAAGCAGTGTTTGTCGTCGTTGATGAATTCCAATAAATAATTTTCTGAGCTTGGATGCGTAAATAAAAATATAAACTATTTTTTTTTATGTTATTTCGAAATTTAAATTCCCCTTTTCTACTATACTTATGCTATTTATTTAATTAAATATTCACAGACATTATGTTATGTATATTTAAAATTTATAATTTAGAATAACAGGTAATAATATTGTACTGTACAATCGTAACCTACAGTATTAATTTTCACTTATATGCAACCTTAAAAGTAAATAATCTCATTAAAGACGACAAGAAATTCCTTCTATAATAAAATTAAATGTGAAATAAAAAAAATACAAAATCAGCTTCACGCTATATCCCGAGAGCTAACCTGGTGTTAAGACACTCCGTTCCCCACTTTCTGCCGAATTCTGGAGGCATTGCGTGTTGAGTGGCAGAACTCAACGCCGCGCTTAGCCTCGACACCAGAGCGAAGAAATGGAAATATAAATTTAAGTAAATATTTCATCTCCTCAAGTGGGGATCGAGCCCACAACCAGTCGATTTTACAGTCACACTTCCTGCCCCTACGCCACGACTAGCGTCAAATGTGAAATAGAATAATAAAATCAAGAAATAACACGCATGTTGTACAATAAATAAGAACGACTGCTAATCCATTGAACCTTTGATAGGGTACCAGTGTGCATTAGGATTATTGCCTGTAACAGTGATATTTCTTTAACATAAAATTTATGATTTAACTAAATTGTCGTTCGTATTTTGTTTCCCGTTTTCTAAAACAATGTATGTTTACGTAATGTTATTATCGTGCATACAATAGCAATATATTTTTATTGTCACACATAAAAATGTATTGCTTCGTTTTCAAAAAGGAAAAGTAGCTAAATTTGCAAGTTATATTAGGGTAACAATCTCTTATTATATACAATTTCGCGCTGTATCCGGTATATATCGGAGTAGGAAGAGAGAGCCTAGTGTTAAGACACTAGACTACTCCCCACTTTACGCCGAATTGTGAAGGCGTTGTGTATTGAGTTAAAGTTAATATCTCCAATTTCGACATTTCATGGATGTGGTTATTCTAAAGCCAGTCGTGGCAAATGGGCACAAGTGTGTGACTTTAACCGTTACAGGATGTAGGTACGATTCTCACTCAATAGTATGAAATATTTAATAATTTCATTTTTTAGCTCTGGTGTTGAGGTAAAGCGCGGCGTTGAGTTCCGCCATTCAACACGTAATGTCTATAAAATTCGGCGGAAAGGGGGGAAAAGGAATGTCTTAACACTAGGTTCCCTTTGCCTATCCTTCTATATGACGGATACAGGCTGAAAGTGAAAATAAATAGAGGTATTACATATATTAGTTCTGAAGTAGGTACTTGATATCATCACAATTGAATATTTGTAGATACTTTAACTATACATTTTAAGTAGTTCATCTTATATTACATAATTATAAATATAACTTTAATAACAAAATAACTTATTTCATTGACATATTTAACAAAAAATATAAATTAAAAAAATATATATTTCTTTCATTTCTGTCGCGTAATGATGTACTTTTAAAAATTAATCTCGCTTTATAATAGGCACGAGGTGGTAGACGCCGAGCTTTTATATTTAGATAAAGTGGGGTCACGGCCTTTTATTATTGAAACATTTCAGGTACCACGCTGTAGGCAGCCTTCAGTTGTTACCCACCCACTACAGTAACACGTTGAAATAAAGTGAAAAAGGGATGAAAAGTACTAGATTGTTTTACAACATAATGTTTGTTGATGTAATTTAATTTTTTATTTCGTTTAGATATAAAGAAAGATTTCAGGGCAATAATTTATAGGAAATAAAACTTTATAAATTTATAATCTGAAATTATCTACAGTGTAGGGGCACAACAATGTGACTGTACCGCACACAGACAGGTTGTGGATTCGATTCCTACTCGAGGCAATGATTTTTTAATATTTTCATTATTTCGCTCTGTTGTTGAAGCGCGGCGTTGAGTTCCACAACTCAACACGCAATGCCTCCAGATTTTGACGGAAAATGGGGAACAGAGTATCTTGACACTAGGCTCCCTCTTTCTGTCTACCCTGCGGTGTGCGGAATACAACGAAAAGCCATTTAATTTAACAATTTAAAATTACAAAAATAAATAGGGCACAAAAATATATAAAAAATATATTATTCTAATTTCTTAACCATGTTATTGTGTTGGCCTAAACCTATTAGTTTTTACAAAACAAATTATAGATATATTTTTCAAACAACAGATTATAGAATATGTGAGAAAACAGACCCACCACTTCGAGCGAGTGTTACGTAAGTACCATTATTTGATGCCGGCGGCACTCGGTGTATGGAACAGAATTAAATTGACAACGTTACTCAATTTATAAAAATCGTTTTATCCATTTTAAAACGATGCAAATTGCTTATACTTTTTATTAATAAATTGATACCAAAAATCTATTAGAAATTTATTTATCATGGAAAAATATTAAATTTATTGAAATTTAAATAAGTTGTATACAACAGCAAAATTTTAAAAATGCCTATAAAATCGTTATTTTATAGTCCGCCGTATTGAATCGTAGTTATTTTTATAATAATCTGTTTGAGGCCATAGCAGTGCATTGGGGAACTGTATGACCGTTAAAGCGATAATTGTGAACTCGATCCTCCCAAAATTCTTTATATTTCAATTATTTTTATTTTTGCATTTCAAGATTTATGTATGAGAAAATCTGTTATTGGGGCATTTATGAATGTCATAGAATCCAACAGAATAGTTTTTAATAATTTTGTGTGTGTGTGTTGTTTGTTTGTCTATGCGTTTGGTCACGTTAATCTAAGAAACGCCGTGTGGCCCGGCCTAGAATAGGATCATCCTGGTACAGATGGTGTTGTAAAAGGCGACATATAGGTGTGTCACGCCGCCGGCAATGGAAACACGCATGGGCAGACTCGACCGGATCGTTACCACCCCCGGCATTTGCGTTTGTCAACTTGCGTTTCGTATCAGTTAATGCCGGGCTCCAGTACGCAACCCCCATACCTCCCGGAAATATGGCAGTATCACCAAAAGATATACTTTTCCAGGAGGGTACCAACACCTCCGATGTTGGGATCTCTCCCTGAGTCCTCGTACTCCGGGCGCCCTTTGAATTCTGGAAAAGAAACAGTACTGCGCAAAAGACAAGGTAAACAAGGCGTTTGGTCTACGGTAAACCCTGCCACGCTTAACGTGAACTTTTATAACATCAGCAGTCTCATCATTCCAACCTGAATGTTCACCACCACCATCTTGAGACGGCACAGTTGGCCTTATTATTTTTGACGGAGACTCAGATTGTCCTAGCCTATCTTCAATACCCTAGAAAAACAAAATAGAACATAATTTTATGCCACATGCCGTGGTCGATTTTGAACGTTTTTGTAAATCATGTTAGATTTTAAGTGGGGGTCTCAAAAGTTGCTTAAAAATATAAGCTATTAGACTGTTTTTTTTATTATTTTTATTTAATACATTTTTTTGCATCTACCTGAGCTCAAAGTGTTCACGAATTAAAAAAGAAACCATAGTATTAAAAATGGTTATTTTTTATACAAAACTCACTTAAAGGAAAAAATAAACATATTTCGTAGGAACTTCCTTTCAGACTTCTAGAATATCTTACCTTCGGGAATGTTTCCAGGTCGATACTACCTGAGTTACCATCTATTTCCACCTTAAAGGCCACACACCTGTAGTTCCTCTGGTGTTACGCGGGGTCGTGATCACTTAACATCAGAAAACTCATTCGCTCGTTTGCCTTGTCTTTTTCTTTAAAAAAACGGCTCAACCGATTTAAATGCAGTTTTCACTATTGTATTTTGGGGAACGTTCCTTAACATATTTTATGTTTTAAACATTTTTAAAGTGTTAATTCACACTTAAGAAAAGTAAAAAAGAAAAATTTAAACGTAACGGGTTCAAGTCCCGAGTATTATAAGTTTTCTAAATAAGTATATTTTATGTTTGTCTTCAATTAGCTCATAAATTAAAAAAGTTATGTCAATATAATATATTTCATACGACAATTTTGCTACAAAATAAGTGTTTTATTGAATTTACTCAAGCTTTAGCTATCAATATATATAAATATTGTCTTTAAATGATAACGTTATGAGAGCACAAAAGTAATTCATGTGAGAAAATAAATAATTGTGTAGAGAAAAAAAATTAAATATTTTTCTTACGATTATTTCAATAAGCATAATTTGTATACTATAATATATAATTATATATTAAAAAACTGTTTACATTTTCTCGAAACTGGGTCAGAACACAGGATAGACAAAACTGAAGTTAATTATGCAAATTGAGTAGAGGCACTGTAACTTGCAGGCAAAACAGCCTTTGCTGGACCAGTTACGTTAACTCGGCTGTTACTGCACAGGTAATGAACTGAAAATATTGAATATAAAATATATTTGAGAACAAAAATATATATTCATTTAATTTTATCTTCACATAGTATTCCGCATATAGAAGGTTAGGCAGAGGGAACCTAGTGTGTACTGCGTACACACAGAAAATGAAAAAAAATCACTTCGGGTCAAATTTGAACCCACAACAGTCGCATTTACGGCGCAGACGCTGTGCCGCTGCAACGGCCAATACGTACTAATATTTTATTTTAAATATGGCTGTTAAATTCAAAACTTTGAGAACATATTTATGCAGAACATTTTATTTTATTAAATTATCTAAACACAATGCGTTACCCTCAATGGAATATAAAAGAGCGGGGTAACATTTTAAATATTTAATGGTCAGAGGTCACCACCATTAAGGGAAAAAGGAAATATGAGTGTCATATATTGACAAATATTTTCTAATATAAAATATCTAATTTATTTATTTAATATTCTATAATTGAGAATGTCAGAATACATAAGCTCACACATTGCATCACGTTAAAAATTTGATTGAAAAATGTTATTATTTTACATTTAACTTGCCTTGGAAGGTCTCCAAGAGGCGCGGGATCGGGTCCAGCCACATAAAAAAAATTATACGTGTTCAAACAAGTTTTTTTCTTTCGGATTGCAAATTATTCTTGCTTACTTCACCAAACTCACAATAAAGTGAATAAAAAGAGGTATTAAGTATTTTTTAAAACTTCACGCTATGGATATAAGGCAGAGGAAACCTTGTGATAAATGTTCAGAAATTTTGTTCTTCACTATTCGCCGAAATTTCAAGGCATTGCGTGTTGAGTCTCGGAATTCAATGCCGCGCATTACCTTGTTACCAGAGCGAAAACATGAAAATATAAAAAAAAATCATTCCCCCTGTAACAGTATGTACCTATGGTATAAGTTAAAAATAAATAAAATAAAATATGCATGGCAATATACATAAATAACATAGTTAAATATGAATAATAAAAACTATATATTTTAAATATCATATTAATCGAGACGCGTTCGTGTATTGTCGTCCCGAGTGTCGCGACCGTCGTTCCGTATATATAGGTGGTGGTGATGCTCGGAAGGCAGCGGTCGAGTCGAACTCTTAAGTACTACGGTACTAATAAATATGATGCACATAAAGACTCGTACCAAGTATATTATAAATATACTATAATAATTCGAAGCCTATGATGCCACGATCTTTTAGGATCGAATTTCTTATAAAGGCAATATATGTGTAGGAGCGACACATATTGTGGATCTTTGATCCATATTATAATATTGAATGTTGCTTGACGTCGCGAAGGCTGACGTGATGGGCTTATGCGAACTGTTATAGCGACATTAACTATGTCGTGGCTGACGCCGTCTCGCAGTACGCTCGCGATACGTAAGCTATGCTTGTATGGCGTTGGTCATTGACATATTGTAATACCACGTCTACGACTTGGTATACGACTAGTGGGTGTGTGGTGCTGTTATGTCCCAGCTCCGGTGTATGTAGTAGTGTCCGCCTGTCTCGTACGGGTATGTGGTGCTATTTTATGTCCTGGAACTCTGGTGTATGTAGTAGTGTCCGCCTACGGTTCGAGACACGACTGTGGGGTGTGTGCCGTGCGTTTACTTAACATATCGGCCGCCTTGCGGTAGTGCGTTCGTTCCAACGACTTATATTGATCTCACAAATCAATCAACATCACGAATCACTATTCTAATACAATCTTAATATAAACAAGCGTAACAAGTACCTTCAGAAAGATCACACACAAACGTCTCGGAGGGTTCAACGATGACTGTAAAGCCACGGTCTGGTCGGAACTCACGGTGTAGGGGCGGGGCGGTGCCCGTACTCTTTCTTCCTTTTATTATAACTAGTTCGCAGTTATAGTGGAGAGGAAGATAGGACGCGCTCTTGGCTTATCTTCGGACGAGCTTCGAGTTATGACAATGTTATATTGTCGAGTCTACAGTTATCTAAATAACTGACACAAGAACAACTTCTGATGGCAAATGTCTTATTAAAGCGAT
>JAATLQ010032148.1:0-94495 GCA_013421005.1 Heliconius erato x Heliconius himera | reverse complement strand
TCATAAATAAACAGCAAGCACAGTTCAAAACCAGAAACGCAATCAAAATGCCTACCTATAATATAATGGATGAAAATTTCATTTAAAAACTTCCGGTTAATCAAACCGTGCTTGGTTTCAAATGTTGCGCGTGCGTTTCATCTCTTTTAATTACTAAAATGTATCAAATCAAGAGCAAGGCGTATTGATAAATAAGGGCACGTCTACTAAATGTGACATGTTGTTCGTGTTGCGGTTTGACCCCTTAAACCATTGATTACATATATGGTTTTTTTTTTAATCTTAAAAATAAAATCAGGTTTATTAAATAAGTTATTTGTGTAAATGATGTCTGTTTAAAAAAAAATAAAATGAATAATTAATCAGCTTCAGGCTGTATCCCGCACACAGCAGGGTAGGCAGAGGGAATCTAGTGTTAAGACACTCGTCGACGTTCCCCACTTTCTGCAGAATTCTGGATGCATTGCGTGTTCAGTGGCAGAATTCAACGCCGCGCTTTGCCTCGACACCAGAGCGAAGAAAATGAAAATATACATTAAAGTAAATACTTCATATCTTCGAGTGGGGATCGAACCCACAACCAGTCGGTTTTACAGTCACACTTTGTGCCGCTGTGCCACGACTGGCCAGTCGTGGCGCCTCGGCACAGAGTGTGTCGAAATTAAAATGAATAATTAAATTATGAAAATTTTCGAAATTATGATCGTATTTCATTAAAGTTGCGAAGATACACACTTGCGAAGATTTTAACTAAATAAAAGAAAAAAATTCAGGACAAAATAATTTTATTTATTTATTTTATTAAAATGTACATTTACATAATTTCTTTTCTTTGATATATTATTTTCACAGCCATAAATAATTTATTTTTTTTGCTATATTTACAGTAATATTTACACTTTTTACAACGTTTCATTGACTAGACGAGCGTAAAACAAAAAAACTTCTACTTTTGCTGCCACCAAGTAATAGCATCTAGCAACTCGTTGTCATCCACCGACGTCACTTCAGGATAGTAATTGTTTGGACAATATTCATTGTTTGTTGAATAACTGGAAGACACTCCTGATGAGCACTCAGAATTGACTGGAGAAGGAACGGAATCAGAATATGGTGAATTTCGACCACCAAAAATCCCTTCATCTACATCATAATGTACTGATGTTTCCATTGCAACCTTATTTTCTTGCGTCACACCACAGGCTGTGTCATTTTCATCTATTAAACTTTCTAGGTACCTTATATATTCTACAACCATCCGTAGAGTGTCGACTTTACTGAGCTTCTTGCCAGATCCTCTCCTGGCGCCGCCAGATAACGCGTTGACTACTGCTGCAGGCAGCCTCTTCCTCAGCGCATTAAACCCATCGTTCACTTGTTTCACACGATTTCTTTCACGAGCGTTCCTCCTCGCAATGGAAGCTGTTTGGGCTCCGTTGTAATTATTTTTATATGTATATTTTTTGTTAACTGAACAATCCATTTCTAGGCTCTTCTCTGGACTTGGGGCAATCGGAACAAATTTAGGCTGTTCCGTTTTGTAAGACAAATACGACATACTGTAATTCTTGTTTTGGAGCATATCGTATTCACGGTCACGGTCACAGTAAGGTAAAGCGAGTTGAGTATTAACGTTTTCAACTACGAAGCAATGAATGAGAGCGTCGTGCTCTCGCGGCTCTTTATATGGGCCCACCTGAACAAAAAAATGAATAGGGAACACTCCCACCCCTGTCCTTTTTTTGGGCCGGTACCTGGATAGTATTTTTTTTTTCAAATTTCAACCGAATAGCCAAAGATTTACACACGTGCCGTAGAATGTATGTTGACCAATAAGTGTTTTTGTATTAATCGTTGTTTTATTTTTCTTCAATTATTGTTCAGTACTCTAGTTTTATAACATTAAAGTTATCATGCAATATTTTCTTTTAAAGTCAAAATAAGGCAGAAATATATTTTATGCAATATAATCAGCAATATTAATAACATTTCGTATGTGGAAAGTTCTAATAACTTTTAAATATTTTAATAAAAAAAATTAAAAAAGACCGTGTAAATTTACAATGAATCACAATAACTATTGCGTTTTATTATAAGAGAAAAGTGTGCATAAGACCTACTCTAAAATTAAATACAAAGAATATTCATATACATGTATATTAAATATATAAAACTATTGTACACTTAAATATTTCAGCTAATGGGATTTAAATTCACGATCACCACGTTCAATGTTCGTCTCAACGGCGCCACAACGGTGTTACCCAACAATTCATATGAGGCTTAAATGATACATATTTTAATTTTTTAGAAGATGTCGTTGTCCTATTTCATTTGACAGTCACTGGTTCAGAATGTTGATTATTTTATTATTTCCGTTACTAGCTTATCAGCAGGTTAAAAACTGTATAAACCATAATTTATCCTTGTAATTGGATCACATCAATAAAACCTAGATTATAGATTTTTTCCTAGAATTTATCAGTGACTTCAATTAATTTTTTTACATAATCATGACAGCGGATAAAAGTTTTTTAGTTCCCTTTATAAGAGTAATCCTAAAAACGTTATTCAAACTAGCTCCCATGATACCAACTTGGCCTCAACAAATATTATAATCCTTCGCTTTTTTAAGTAATTTCAATATAATCGTTATTAAGACCAGTCGTGGTGCAGGATCACAAAGTGTGACTATAAACGCGATTGGTTGTGGGTTCGATCCCTTTATATTTCCATTTCTCCGCTCTGGTGTCGAGACAAAGTGCGGTATTGAGTTCCGCTACACAACACACAATGCCTCCAAAAGTAGGCGGAAAGTGGAGAACGAAGTGTCTTAACACTAGGTTGTGCGGGATACAGCGTGAAACTGAGTTCAATTCAATATATAGTATTTACTTATAATATTATTGTACATATAATTTAGAAAAGATTTCACTTCTTTTCTCATTATAGTCTCTTTAAGTAAAGTGCCAATCTTTACAAAGGCGTTCATATTAAGCGACGCTATGGGAAATTTATTACGGTTCGTCTTTGACTTCGAATATGAAACTACTCGTGTTTTATGGTATTTGGACGAACAAGAAAAAACCAGAACCAATTGTAATACCTATTTTTCCTTTCTCATACATATAACGTTAAAGTTGTACTTTAATATATTGTATTTAAGGCGAACTCTGGTCTGAGATTACAATACTAGCTCCTTGGGCGGCGTACCTTCAGTGAATTTTTGAAAAAAAAAGTCACATTAATTTAGAACTACGAGTAGAGTATTGTATGGACAAGAGGCTGCCATTGTCACACTTATTGTGCTTTAAAAAGATTACACAAGGAATGTGGGCCAGCCATTGAGACTCGAAGAATGAATTGTTTAAAAGCCTTCAATCATTCAAAGACGGAGGCGCTAAACTTGAGTTTAATAGACTACGCGTCGCCTCAAGAAGTAATTCATATTTAATTTTGTTTCCATTGATTCCTTTCGTTTGTCTACCTGCTGTCGTTTTGTGTGTGGAAAAAATATTATGTGTTTAAATAAGAAAATGACAAATAATACGTTAAAGAAAACAAAATTATTAATTTAACATGTATCTGTAGGTAACCGTATATTTTTGTAAGCCCAGATTTCAGTTTTAATTATTTTAAATAATTATATTAATACATAATTATATTTTCCATATACGAGTATCTATCACAAAAATTAATAAAAATAATACTGTTAGCATTGGCAAGATTTTACTCTTAAAGCCTAAGTATAGTAGTAGAGAAAAAAAAGAGAGAAATTATTTTTTTGTAATTATTTTTTTGACCTAAATGTTATATATTTTTTAAAAATATTTGATATTATATTTATTCTCGCCCAGAAAAAATAATTAGCATATAAAATTTATGTAATTAAACAATCAATTCTCAATTTGTATCTAATGTCATCTAAACGTTTAATCAAATCTCTAAATGCTTTTGGTATTTCTAAATTTAGTGAAGATTTTATAAAACTTAATATCTCCCAAGAGTCATATAACTTCTCGCGTTGGACTTGAATGCTGAGGTTGCTACGCCCATCCATCATTTCCAGCCTTCTTCCTGCAAGTGATTTTGCAAAATATAATGAAAATCTAAAAGTGATATGGTCGAGCCCAAAACGCGCACAATAGAGCTACGGGCGTGCGCACAATACCGTCGTCAAATAACCTTGATCCAGCCCACACCTTAGAAAATCACAAAATAGAGACATCTCCGAACAAAGCTATAAAGGAGCAAGCGGGACCATCATCGATAATTACAACCTTTGTAAGTTATATACTTAAACGCGATCGTATGACATACACAACAATGAACACCTTTCAAATGAGATTTGCAACACAAGGAATGGGAACCTTAAAAAGTTTCATCAAGGTACTCTCCCATGCAGACTGAGGACGTTATACATCAAGTCTTATTTACTATAAGTACTAAAATACCTATAAAAATTGCCTTATAATATTGTCTTTTATAAGGAAAAATTCTTAGTCCATCTTAAGATTGTTAACAATGAACTCATTAATAAATGCGGCAGACGCAGACACATTCCACTTTACTATAGGATTTAGTACGTACACTCGATTCGAATATAGTATCAAATCTACATAAACGTGGGCAGTACTCTGCACCAGTAATAAACTCATTCGGTGGATTATAGACAAGCGCCGATCGTCTGACAGCTCTATTACTAAGGCAATGCGTTGCCAATATTTATACTTGGCTCTTAGGAACCTCGCAAAAATGTGGCTCGGTGGTCTCCGTGTAGCCGATAGGGTATGATCGATAAAGATGTAGTTTAATTACTAAACTGGAATCGAGTGACTTTCAAAGCCACCGCCCGGTGTTCTCACGACCGCAAGCATATTCCTAGGAACTAAGATTATTAGCTTATGATAATTAATGTTTTCCATAAATCTGATTTTAATTAATTAGATACGGCTGGGGAGCCATGAAAGTAATGTATGAATTACAAAATTAGCGATTCTTATAATAAAACGATGTAATGATAGTGTTATATTGATTTTACATACAATGTTTCATAATTACATTGGTTAGCAATGTTATAGAAAAATATTATAGAACGTGTATTTTGCATACATCGTTTTTTATATACTTTTTTTTAGCTTCACGCTGTATTCCGCATGTGGGTGGTAGACAGAGGGAACCCGACCCTAACCTAACCTAACGCTCAGACACTCCGTTCCTATTAAGACACTTTTACAACTTTTCGCCAAATTTTAGAGGCATTGCGTATTGAGCGGCGGAACTCAACGCCGCGCTTTTACATCGTTACTATTACCGGAGCGAGGAAGTGAATATATTAAATATATTTTCACGAATGGGAAACGAACCTACAACCTGTAGCGTTTACAATCATGTGCTCCTACGCCACCATGGACCTTGATAACACTAAAAAAAAGAAGAATTTCACTTACAACTTCATAAACTTACAAACTTCTCCAAAGGACAGTATTCATACCACATCTATACTAAAAATCGAATTGCTTATAGAGTTTTGGCACAAGCCACACGAGGAGAGAGAAGATGAACACCTTGCGGACATGTGTGCAATCCTTTCACATCTGCCGATCTTGCACTGATTTTTATTTATGAATAATATGACGAATTATGGCTGGCCTTTTATTTACGCTGCCACCTTTCCGGATGTACTTTGGCGGCGGATGTTGCTAACCTATAACATGTATCGTCGCAAAATATTTTGCTGAGTAATTCTTTAAAATATATTATTATCTAAAAAGAAACTAAATAATATATATAAGTAAATATTATTTACATTTTATTATGTTTACGAGATTAATTGAGGATAGTCGTAGCGCTGGAGTACAAACTTGTGATTGTAAACTCGACAGGTTGTAGGTTCGATTACCATTCAAGGAAATAAAATATTTATTGTTATTGCAATGGGTCCTTCTGCCTACTCTGCTGAATGCGAGATACAGCGTCAAGCTGATTTTGTTTTTTGATTACTGGCAAAACGTTATAAGTAACATACCGATGTTTGACTACGATGATGTAGTAAAAGTTATCTCTCAAAATTTAGTAAAATGCATCGCTTAATGGCGTTTGTATAATATATTTATACATATTTATTAATATGTTATAATGCATCAATATATATAGAAATGTTTTATTTTATATTTTTAATAATATCCTTAACTCAATTATTCTGTACAATATTCTAAGTAGATTTTTTTGCAAAGAACAACGAACCCGCAGAAGTTTTTAAGAGATCACATTTCTGATCCACGTACGAGTACATCTTGCATTCATTATTCAGCTGTAGGTGCGTTACAATTCAACTTACCATCTACAATCAAAAATATAATATAATAATCTTTCTTTATATATAACAAACCTTAATCCATCAAAGTACCACGTGACACAAGCGTAAATAATAGAATTAAAATATCCAAACACCATCTTAAATCTGAATGAAAAAAGCTTCTTATATTTGCTTGAAATTTGCAAAAAATCTGCCCCCGATTGAGTTACGAGTGCTTTTAAAATACCTATCAATCGTCTACGCCTCTTTAATAGTGTTATACGCATGGCTGTGCCCCCCGTATTGTATTGTTGTGCAACAACAGCCCCCTATTGACATATTAGCTTTTTAGTGGTAGCATCCCTTTGTAGTCGTGCTTGAATTAAAATGGTATTAATGTATTCTTTCTTATAATATGTCATAGAAACAGCACGCGACAGCGACTCATTTATATTATATCTTATTTATTTGGAAAAATAAAATTATGAACTTAAGATTTATCATTTTTTTTAGTTTGCGTAGTGTAATTGAGACATTTGTATACTGATTGTGAATTTTTATTTCAATTGTGAAAATATTATCGTCTGTAACTCACTGACGTTTGCTTGATTTTTCTGCTCCTCCAATTAACAAATCTAAAAACAAAGAACTTAAATAGGCATAACTTAATATATATTTTTATTTAGTACATATTTTTTTTAGCTTCTAGGTAGACAGAACGGAGTGCCTAACGCTACGGTTTCTACATATCTCTTTCGCCCCTCCTCATATGCCCGAACGAATGTTGACTTTCAAGGAAGGTAAAAAGCAAGAGGGTCCAATGGGCTCTCTTGCTTTTTACCTTCCTTGAAAGTCAACATTCGTTCACTCACTCTTCCTTCATAAATCTTTTTTGCTATTCCCTCATCATCCATGTTCTCCATGTGCCCAAACCACCTGAGCTATCTCTTCTTTGCAGTTTCAATCTAGCATAAATTCAAATATGTATATTTTAACATTAAAAAATTAAGATGTTGAGGCCAGTCGTGGCGCAGCGGCACAAGGTGTGACTGTAAAACCAACCAAACCGAGGTTGTGGGTTCGATCCCCACTCGAGGAGATGAAATATTTACTTACATTTATATTTCCATTTCTTCGCTCTGGTGTCGAGGTTAAGCGCGGCGTTGAGTTCTGCCACTAAACACGCAATGCCTCCAGAAATCGGCAGAAAGTGGGGAACGGAGTGTCTTAACACTAGATTCCTTCCCTCTGTCTACCCTGCTGTGTGCAAGATACAGCATGAAGCTAATTTTATTATTTTTTTTTTAATTAAGAATCAAGGCACACTGTTACAAAATGTGCTGTGAGAATATTAACTCGATGTAAATAAATTATAATTAAAATGAAAAATATGTAATTAATAAGGTCTAAGAGTATTAAATAACACTAATAGATTAGGCAATAAATTAAATAAAACGTAATTTGAACAGTAAATAACCGCACAAGCTTATCAACTTTCCACCATCGGCGGCGCACCCCGCAGCGTAACACGGATTGATATAGAGTATATTCAATGTAAGTATTAAAAAAATATCATGAATACAGATATAACCTCTTCCGTAAAAATCAATAAAGCAGTTTCACGATTTTTCCTGTAGGTGTTTCGATTTCGTTTCGATTAAACCTAGTGTTACGACCGTTTTTAGCGTTCCGTACCCAAAAGGTCTATCACTTGTCTGTCTGTCCGTCTGTCACCAGGCTGTATGAACCGTGATAGTTGGACAGTTAAAATTTTCACATTTAATGTACATATTGCTCTTGCCGCTATAACACCGAAAAACATAACTAATAAATAAAATAAAAATTTAAGAGGGATTTCATATAACAGACGTGATTTTCTGGTGTTTTTATAGATAATTGTACGGAACCCATTGTGCGCGAGTCCAAGACGCACTTGGCTGGTTTTTATTCCCACTTTCAATTCCTAAATCAGTGTTTTTGTAAAAAAAATATGTAAAAAATAATTTTATTACCAACCTACCATAAAATAATAATATTTTTAATTTTTCCGATCTAGTCTATGTTATATTCAGTTGCCTAATATGAAGAAGTTTGCCCAGCATGCCACCAATTTTAATAAAATACACCGCAAAACGTTATAACATTTTTTTATCTACTCAACCTAAAGCGGAAAGTAAAAAAGTGCGTGTCTGAATTGCCGACCGAGGGTTCCATACCAATTTCATGATCATAGGTCAACAGGAAGTACAATTTGTAAAAATTGTTAAATTATTTGTTCCGGGTGAATGAATTATGCATTCATTTCACTACTAATATAAAGAAATTGAATAAAAAATCAGCTTCAAGCTGTATGCCGCACACAGGAAGGTCCATTCCCCACTTTCCGCTGAATTCTGGAGCCTAGTCATCAGAGCGAAGAAATGGAAATATAATTTTAAATAAATATTTCATTTTCTCGAGTGGGAATCGAACTCATAACCAGTCGCGTTTACAGTCACGAAACGTGCTCGGCTCGTCACGACTAGCCTCTATTTCTTTTTATATTTTTTTCTTTAAAATATTAACTTTTCAGATTATAAGAAAATATCCTATAGATTTTGATTACGCAACGAATTTTATACAAAATGAAGCAAAAACGAAACATATGTAAACGTATCTTTTGATTGCCTTGAATGTTGATTTTGTGTCAGACAGACGGACAACAAAAAGTACGGAACCCTAAAATATAACAAATTTAACGGAATATAATTTAATAGTGATCAGATACAAAATAAAATTGATTATTTTTTTTTTATCAGCTTCACGCTGTATCCCGCACACAGCAGGGTAGGCAGAGGGAACTTAGTGTTATGACACTCCGTTCCCCACTTTCTGCCGAATTCTGGGGGCATTGCGTGTTGAGCCTTGACACCAGAGCGAAGAAATGGAAATATAAATTTAAGTAAATATTTAATCTCCTCGAGTGGGGATCGAACCCACAACCAGTCGGTTTTACAGTCACACTTTGTGCCGCTGCGCCACGGCTAGCCTATAGTAATTATTATTGAAATATTTTATTCAGAACATACCAACGAAAGGGCTGTATATAAATTAGTTAAATAGATTACCTTCAGCTTCTTAGCCGGTGGCCCAAAACTTTATAAAGAACATTAATACATATTAGATACAGCAATGATAATTATAAAATATGTTACGAAACGGTAAAATGCTACCCCTGATTTACCGTGACAATTTATAACATGGAACTTTGGAACTCGTAGCTTAACTTTTGGGATGTTATGTTAAAAAAATAATATTCTGATTTTATTTATATAATATCCCAAAAGTCCTACGAGGCCGGTGTTGACGCAGCGGCACAAGTGTGTGACTGTAAACGCGACTGGTTGTGGGTTCGATCCCCACTCGAACAATTGAAATATTTATTTAAATTTATATTTTCATATGTCTTCGCTCTGGCACCAAGACAAAGGCTCGGCGTTGAGTTCCGCTACTCGACATGCAATGCCTCGAAAAATTCTCCGGGAAGTGGGAAAAGAGTATCTTGCCACTAGGTTTAGTTCTGCCTTGAGACGTGTCTCAAAGAAGACGATTTTAACTACGTCTATACATATAAATATAATAAACTCGTATCGGATCAGTGTCTGTAGTATTTAATAATGTAATAGAAACATTTTTTTTTATTTATTTGTATATTTGTCTGTACGTTGGTTAACGATAATCTCAGAATCGTCCAACTTAATTACAGTTTTCCAATATTGTATTTCGACAATCTTCCCTTAACATTTAATAATTGTTGTATTCGAATGTATTTAAATCGGCTCATGAATAAAAAAAGTACCATTTTAAAGAATGTTGTTCGACAAATTGCTACAAACATTTTTTATGAATGAAAAATGATGAAATACAATTTCAGCCAATTCAATAAATTTTCAATAATTATGTAGTGATGATGAAATCTCGTTATTCACAACATTAGAGTTTCACTGTTAACATCAAATATGACGTCGTGATTTCCCGTTCACCACTTTAAAGAATGAAGCGTGGAGAACACAGTGATATACATATATCACTAAGCTCTCCTTTTTCTCTACAATATGTAAAATAAACATCAAAACATTTATACCACACTCGCGTGCATTCAATTAATAGTACCGTAGATGCATAATATAATAATAAACTACGAATGCCTCGAAACGACTGTGATCTTTTATAAAACCTTTGAAATGCTTTTAAAACATAATATGCTTAATGTATATTTAATAGTTTACGTGCTCACTGGTCAGTAAAAGCTTTTAATTATTATTCAAAATTAACAATCCGGCCGCCGATACAAGAGTGGACCTCACATATGTAAATATATAATTAGAATGCATATTAGAATATTAATTATGTGATATACAAAAATGGTATTTCGAAGAGAAATAGAAAGAAAGTCATGATAGTTACAGTGACTATGTAAAGCTTAAATATAAATTTGCTCTATTCAATTGTTAAATTTTTATTAATATCTAAAAATATAATATTATTATTAGTAATATCGTGTTTCTTAGATGTAGACCTGAGACCAAAAAGATTTTTTTAAGAAATATTTTTAGTTCCCGGAATGAAACGTCACAATTTGTTATACCAAAAATGTATCCTACTAATATTACAAATGTGAAAGTTCGTGAGGAAAGATGTTTGTTTCACTTTTACGCAAAATCTACTAAACGAATTTAGATGAAACTTTACAATTATATAGCTTATACATGAGAATAACACATAAGCTACAATTTATATAAAATTTGTATTGCTTGGGTTCAAAAAAAACAATAAGTTACTCCTATACAGACATAGAGAATTCATACGCGATCCGGGCACGAGAACCCATGACTATTAAAAGTTAATTTAGATCTGGCAATCATGCCACGACATCTTCAAATTATTTTATTTACTTTCCATAACGTATTATTTATAAATAATTTAAACATTGCATGAAAACTGGCCTGATTGAACAAATTGATAATAAATACTATTCTATTCTTATGTCAAAGTCTAATACATATTATAGTGGTTAAATAAACATATAACGAGCCAATAAACCCATCTCTCCTTTCAATATAATCAGCTTCACGCTGTATCCCGCACACAGCAGGGTAGGCAGAGGGAACCTAGTGTTGAGACACTCCGTTCCCCACTTTCTGCCGAATTCTGGAGGCATTGCGTGTTGAGTGGCAGAACTCAACGCCGCGCTTAGCCTCGACACCAGAGCGAAGAAATGGAAATATAAATTTAAGTAAATATTTCATCTCCTCGAGTGGGGATCGAACCCGCAACCGGTCGGTTTTACAGTCACACTTCGTGCCGCTGCGCTACGACTGGCCTCTATATCTCCTTTCAATATAGCTTTTAAAAATGGACTTTAATTAAGTAGTGTGAACAACACGTTGTTAATCACGTTCTGCATCCGAATCCGCTTGCGTTTAAATCAAAACACAATTAAAACGTCACACGGACTCGTTGAAAGTTGTTTTACAAACTCAATTAACACCGAATATAATCGATGTTTGATATCGATAAACTCATCCGTTGTTTAGATTGCGAGCTTTATACAGCATTTAATAGTTTGTTTGCCTTTGAGTTTCGAAGGAAAAAAGATATAACTTTAGTTTTAAGCATTTTTTCATTGGGATATATTATAGTAAATATTTTTCTCCAATTTTTGTGACATTACAAGACTAAGCAACTGAGTGTTAATAAGTGAGTAATTGATAATAGCTTAGAATTATTTTGATAAGAGACTCGATAGATCCTAATCAACAGCGATATAGAATAAACAGTGTTGTATAATTAAAATAAAAAAAAAAATATTTTCACCGATTGTACTCTTACAATGTACTATTGGGTTCCCTAATAGCAGCCCTATAAATTAAGTGAACATCGGTAACATTGTATTTTATGGTACAAAAATAATATAATTAGAATATGTCTGATATACATATACATAATATACTGTGTGAGCAGTAAAGGCGAGTGTTAAAGGATTGGCGAGTGTTAAAGGAAAAAGACCCTCGAAGCCAATATTTAGATCCCAAGTGAGTCTCTAAAACAGGTCTAAGCTAAAGAGTGAATGAAGAATGTTAAGATTAGCTAGTTGTGTAGGTTCGATTGTCACTCGTGGGAATGAAATACTTATTATTTTTATTTCCTACCTCCAGTACCGATCGTTGATTCCCTCCAGTCAAAACACAAACAAGAATTTGGCGGAAAGTGGGAAACGGATGGATCTTAATGGTAATTCCCAACTCCACCCACTCTTTAAACCCACTCTTTATGTGCGGGATACAGCGTGAAACTACCATACTGGTAATTTAGTTTATTATAATAATATACAGATGTTTAAAACTGAATTTAAATCAATACATATAAAACGAAAATCTAATTTCTTGATTACTAAAAAAAATCTATAATCTAATTTCATATGACTATATTCAAATAGAATAGAAAATTTTATTCAAAATTAAGTTAATACATGTAAAAGGGCAACTTACTTAATGTTAACGCATCTAGTATCAGCTCTCTATAATTAATAATATATTCTGTACACTTGAGTAAAATATACATATCATGTGATACTCTTAATTAGTAAAGAAATGAAGATTTAATTATTATTTTATTGGAAACACAAATGCAAGCCGGTTAAAGTGATTATTTTATATAAATTGTGTCACATAGAATGAGTTATTCAAAATAACCTTATTTATAACCCAAATGTTTTCAAAGCGATGACATTTCTTTTCATAGTCAAAAAATCTGATTCAACTATCATGCTAATACAATGCTATTAATTATTTTTTTGTAATTTGTATCAGGTACAAGAATAAACTTAGGCCATGTCCATGTGGAAAATATACCATTAAGTTCTTTATATAAAAAAAAATATCGAAGAAAAATAACAAAATATGTATTTTTTTTTAACCTGCCAGCCAGCCTTTTCCAGTAAAAACCGGCGTTGAATTAAACCACTCTATATGCCAATGCCTCGAAAATCCGCAGAAAATGAGGAACGAAGTGTCTTAGAACTGCTATATGCGGGATACAGCGTGAAACTGATAATAATGATAATGATGTCCTTTTTATATATGTACATATAATTAATTTTTAAAATAAGTTAATACATATATCAACTTAGAAAAACATCGAACATCAAATCATGGGTCGAGAGGATACAATATATATACGTAAGGCTATATTATATAGAACTCTTCAATGCCCTGAAGCTATTTGGATAGCAAATGATGCACCCATTCCAACTACCAGATTATCTGTAAGATTATTTCCAACCAAATTAATACTCTCACTTTGATAAACAAACATATTTACATATGGGAATCAGACTGTAGATTTTAGTGATTTTGACTTCGGCCAGATGAATTTAATCATTTCACGTCTACCTTTTTATCTAAATACTTCATACTAATTAAATTAAATATTTAAATCCAATAAGCTTACAATGTTAAATTTTATGTTAAAAATTACTTTTAAAACTGGGGCTCTAAAACAACTCTAATAAACTATTACTGAAACAAAACGGAACAAAATTGGTTTCAATTGACAAAAGTATCGGTTTCATCCCAAAAACAGTACAAAGAACCTATTAACAAAATAGTCGGTTTTAGACTTTCTACCAGAATTAGGTATTAGGCGTAGAATATAGAAATTTAACTACACTGAAAATTTAAATAATTCATTCGCCTGAGTGGAGTCGAACCCAGAACTATTGCTTTCACATTCAAACGCAGTTCCACTGCGTCACGATGCCCTCAAATAAAAAAGTATCAAAACTAAGTAATACGCTCTACAAAAGGATGTTTGCCAAACGCATGTTGTGTTGGGATAAGTAATAGCTTAATTCTATGTTGCCTCAGCTAAGGTGCTTGATTTCTCGGCTCTTTGAAAGGGTTTCTCAAAAGTATATAGAATTACTGCAGTACAGATAAAAATAGCACACAGCTTTGATTGTTTCGTCTTTACAGTGTTTTTATTTTCATTTTCACGCTGTATCCCGCATATAACAGGGTAGGCGGAGGGAGATTAGTGTTAAGACTCCACTTCCCACTTTCTACCGAATTCTGGGAGCGTGTCGTGTTGAGTACCGGAACTCAATGTCGCGATTTTTATCTCGATGATAGACAAAAGAAATAAAAATATTAAACATATAATTTCCTCGAGTGGAAATCAAACCCAAAACCTGTCGCGGTTACAGTCACACGCTTGTGCCATTCCGCAACAACTGGCCTTTAATAGTATGTCTAATTGAATGTAAAAAATAAATTAAAAACACCTAATAGTAAAAAAACGCTTACCTATGCAAACGTAAATAGCGACGTTTACTGAGACTCTATTGATTATATTCCGCCCCATTCTTATATTATCATAGACTCAAAGCTAAATAGATAATTATATAAACTCTGAGTGCATATATAAAACCTAAAGAATATTGTGAACCATCACCATAAAATTTTTCGATTTTTTTTTATTTTTGTGACAATATGCTACACGAGATAATATATAAGTACTTAAATCTTAGAGTGTGTAAGTTTTGTGAGAATACAACTTAGATATATTTGAACTTAATGTGCTATTCAATTTTACAAAGAAAACATGATGTTCTTTATAATTGTTGTATTTTTTTAAAAAACTAGTTTTAACTTGTTAAATAAATATTGAACAATTTACTAGTACATGAATAATGTTGACATGTTTTTATGCTCCTCTCTGTATCCCACACATAGCAGGGTAGACAGAGGGAACCTGGGAACCTAGTGTTAAGACATTATTTCTATAAGGATATTACTGTTCTCCACTTTTCAAGGAAATGAAAATATTAAATATGAACGAGAAAATGAAAATATTAAATATGTAATTTTCTTGAGTGGGAATCGAACACACACCTGTTGAGTTTACCCCTTACCACTGCGCTCTGGAGTAAGATTCTTGTATTATTTGTAAAAAAATCTTCAAAGATTTCAATTTTCATGATTTATTAGTTTTTAAAGTTACTAAAAATGATCTGGGTATAACTATTTATTTTTAAATTCTTTTTTTAAGGTTAATATGTGTTTGACCACCCATCTAGCGCCCCACGCGGCGTCCTTGGCCACTGTGACGGATTCCGCCACGCCCCTCATTTGTTATACAAATTTTATACTACCCTCCGAGCTAAGATCAGCAGCGCGTAGAAACAATGGACCCGAATCACCCGATTATGCAAGAAAATTGCAATTTTGTATATATAAGCCTAATATTTTGGATAATCATATTATATATGCAGAAATTAGATTTTTCCGTACTCGCTTCAGCTTTGTTTAAAAGCGCGGCGTTGAGCTCCGCCACTCAACACGCAATGCCTTCAGAATTCGGCACAAAGGCGGGAACGGACTTAACACTAGATTCCGTCTATCTTGCTATTTACGGGATACAGCGTGAAAGTAAAAGAAAAAATAAAACTCAATTTATTAAAGAATTTTGCCTTAAACAATACGATGTCTTGAGAGCTATCCAATTTCAATCTCAGCAAATTCTGTGATTGCATTCAATAAAACAACTACCGATTCCAAATGCAATCTGATGTGGATGTGAAGAAATCCATTTAAATCACTATTACCGGAGGACTATTGCAATTGTACGGAGGCAGTTGAAATTGAGATGGCAGGAGTTACTTGAGGCCGCGGGGTTTTGGGGCACTACTTCTTGATTAAATAAACCTTCAAGTGTCAAGTGTCAGTGTCACGCCGGCAGCTAGTGTCTGTCTTCGGCATATACCACGTATTGTAGTGTTTTTGTTTTTGGTTTTGAATTCCAAATAACATTAAGCCTTTATTCGTATGTGAACCGCAACACCTTTTAATTTATTGTTTTCTTATTCACTTACGCGGTAAAATTGATTGTACTTTAAAAAATAATAAAGGATCAGGAAAGTGAATATGTACTGGCAGCGAGTTTTGCCTGCTATGCCAAAAGTTAATGAATAAATAAATCATAAATCAGCTTCACGCTGTATCCCGCACACAGCAGGGTAGGCAGAGGAAACTTAGTGTTAAGTCACTCCGTTCATTGCGTGTTGAGTGGCAGAACTCAACGCCGCGTTTTGCCTCGACACCAGAGCGAAGAAATGGAAATATAAATTTAAGTAAATATTTCATCTCCTCGAGTGGGAATCGAACCCACAACCAGTCCGTTTTACAGACACACTTTGTGCCCTTGCCCATAACAGTAGCAACAGAAAATTCTAAATATTAAAGAAAACGGTTAAAATCACTTCAAGATATTATATGTCACTATATGAGGGTTGGCTTCGCTACGCTCTTAATGTCTTTATAAAATGTACCGAACTTCATATTTTAAACATTAATAAAAGAAGAAACGACATCCATAGCTACCCATAAAAAAAATCTTCGTATAATCCATTAACTACGGTCGAATACACATCACACTATGTGATATCGATTTTGAATAAATTCAATTACCACAGTATTTCCTTAATCTTCGTTTAATTTCAATCAATTGAGATAAAATTCTTTTAAGTTTTTTTTTAGTCCGCCAGTGACACACGGTTTACTTTCGAACCGACTGTTAGATGGACATAATATCTCGACGCGATCAGAATGTTTAAAGAAGTAGCTAATAGCTTGTGTTAAAATTACATTAAAACTTTTATCTTTATTACATCATGACATCATGCCAATGATCGGGTGAGAATACCTTTCACTGGCCCTTAAAACATATTAGTAGAACATTGAATCTCAAAATTAATAAATTAGTTAGATATTTTCAAAAACAATTTTATAAAAATATCTAATAAGCATTCGTATAGTTCAAGCGGGCGAAGCCGCGTCCGGGCCGCTAGTATATATATATATATATATATATATATATATATATATATATATATATATATATATATATATATATATATATGGTAGGCAAAGGGAACCTAGTGTTAAGATACTCCGTTCCCCACTTTCCGCCAATTTCTGGAGGCATTGCGTGTTGAATGGAAGGAATGAAAATGTAAATGTAAATAAATATTTTCATCTCCTCGAGTGGGGATCGAACTCACAACCAGTCGATTTACAGGCACACTTTGTGCCCCGGCGCCACAACAGGCCTCTATCAATAATTAATATATTAATTATAAAGCAACAAAAATTGATAATATTTTCATAATCGCTAATCATAAATCAGCCATCCAACAAATCTGGTACAATGGGCAGCGAGTCGAGGCTACCCTACGTAATAAATTCACAAGATTGACTTGCCGAGTAGTGAGAAATCGTATATCGTTGCAGCGGCCGCTATATTACGAGAGCATAAATCTAATAAGAGTGTCGTTGGACACCGCCAACCATGAATGGAGCCGCAATATGAGCGATGACCGAGCTCCAAGAGAACCGACCTATACGCATGTCGAATATCTCGTACAGGACATTTTGACAATCAGCTAAGAGAATTGAAATATGGAGCCTGGCAACGTCCCGTCTTTAAACATGATGAATAAGACAATTAACTAATAAAACCCACATTTCAATCAAATATATATCGACGTACCTACTGTCTTTTCATCTTCTCTTTCGTATTTGATATGTTATATTTATAAGTAGCATCTCGATATACCCTATTATTAGGCTTGAAAATTCTTCTAATGAATTAAATATTCATAAGGGCTCTGATAATTTTGCCACATTTTGTACATTTTTTAGTTAAAAAAGAAAGCAAAGAAGCAAAGCAAAAGAAGGAAATTTGAAAATTATATATAAGTATTTTTTATAATTTTAATATTTACTTATAAAAATATACTAAATAAAAGAATACTAATAAAGAAAAGAATATGTACCGTACCGTAGATTTTAGTGAATTTTATTTGTTGATACTATCCTGATCTGCTAAGAAAAAACGTGTTACCATTGCCCAGTACGCATTAACACAGCATTATTAATAAATAGACTGCTTCAATCTTCCACAAAACGCAGGAAATTCTAAAGAGTAAAAAAAAAGTAATTAAACGTACGAATTCATTTCAAAATCAAAAATAAAACACAATGTTACAGAGAAAGTAAAAAATTGCAATAAACAACGGTAGATGTTAATTTCAAATACCCTTGAATTTATTAAAAGTGAATTAATCATTTTTTATCGTCCCTTACGGTTAGCGGACGTCAATTTAGCGGCTTTAAAAATGCAGTCAAAGCTGAAGAAAAAATACAATAGGATTATGCGGCCTTAATGGTCCTCCGAACATGGGCATTAATCTCGTCATACAATATTGATGTTTTCGAAATTTATAGCCAAACCTAAGAGAATCTCAAAGTCGATATAGTTTATTATTGTGTGAAGAAAGTCACCTCCTTAGCAATCCGTTCCATAACATATTTTTATAAATCCGACGGAGATCATTAAAGAAAAATTTCGGTTTTCATCTGCGGAATACAATTGAATGCGAACGTCAAAAACACGCTTCAAAATTTCATTATTGATAAAGTTAAACGAGGATTTATGTTTTGGAAGTGATATCTTATGGGCAATTGATAAAAACGTGCGCTTCGAAAACCATATTTCCTACAATGCTATTGGAGATGCGAGACATTTGTGGCTGTAAGTGCAACGGATGTGGGTTCGATTCCCACTTCGGGAGATGAATTATTACTAATTAATATTTTTATTTCTTTGCTCTGGTAATAAGGCAAAACGCGGCGTTAATTTCAACCACTCAACGCGCAGAACCTCTAAAATTTGGTAGAAAGTAGGGAACGGAGTGTTTTAACCTGCCAAATGCGGGATACAACGTGAAGCTGAACTAAAAAAAATTGTATATTTTGTACTGTTACTTGAACAGTAAAAAATGTATTATGTAGTTAACATTAACATATGATGATGTATATTTTGGTGATTTATATCTCTAAACGAATTATAATTTACCTATCTATGAAATAAGTTGCCATTTGAAACAGACGAAAATAAGAATGAAAGTAATAGTTAATTACCAATGAAGTATTAATAAAGTATATAATTTTATAAAATGTGATTTTCTCACTCAACATGGTAGACAGAGGGAACCTAATGTTTTAAGATACTCCGTGCCCCATTGTCGCTTTGCCTCGGCACCAGAGCGAAAAAATGAAAAAATAAATTTAAATAAATATTTTATTTCCTCTAGTTGGAATCGAACTCAAAACCAAACACGTTACAGTCGCACACATGTGTCACTCACACCACGACTGGCCTCTATGATTTTTACTAATCTAACAAAGTGCAGACGTTAGTTATCAAGGCACGTTCCTGATAGAAAACTTTAATCCGATCTGATCTTTTGAATAGAAACCTTCTTGAAAGGTTTCTTAATCGTTCAATAATACACTCAAGCATGTTTATTGTTCCACATTTGCATGTTGCACACACGTTGACCCCCCACTGGGTTTTGTAAATTATGATTTATTGATATAAGACCATACAAATAATACGGATTTGTTCTATTTCAAATAGATGCAAATATATAAATATTGTTTTCTTATATTCTAAAAACCTAAGTTAAAAAACAAATTATTTTTCTTTTCAAACGACTGACTTGTTACATATATGTATGTACATACAAAAAGAAATTTATAAACTTTTTAAAATTTTTATAAGTTATATTTAATTGCTAAAATGTATACTTCTTATTACCTTTTACACTATACTCGCTATCATTAAAAAATTCCACACCAAAAAAATAATGACCCATGGCCGTATCCGGAATCTGGGCGTTATATCTTTCTGTTTGTTACAATTTAAATCAGTGCGTTCTCTTTAATAAGAGTATTTAGATGATAAGACGTGACGACAGGCCTTCGGGCTAACAAGACGCCAATTATGGCAGTCTTGACACCTACGAGGTGCTAACTGAGTGCACCCTGCAATTTGCCGAACGTGGAGTGTTAGCAACAACGTGCGCTGCCGGCAAACGATCCCCTGCAAACTGTATTCATTCAGATATATATAATCTCGCATGGAACCTCAACGTTCCTTCCATACATATTAAATATATGATCGACAGCAAAAGGAACTAAGAATAATATCAGAACGAAAGTTTGGCTCGGAGCTATATTATATTCAGAAGTTTTTAGTGGCAAATGAGATGTTATCAGATGTGATAAGCCCAAAAGCCACCTGGTTAAGTGGAACGCAACCGTGTGTAATACGGTCTGGAACCTAACCACCGATTTGAAAAACAATACCGCCAACAAAAGGAAGCGTACGATCGATTCGGATTCAGTCCGCAATCTCTGTGCGGTATAATCTTGCAAATATTTATTATATGTCAAAACTATATGCCCAAGTGGAAGGCTTATTGTGGTTTTTACAAATGCGTCTGAGCTCGGAGCGCTCGTTAGCGTGAAGTACGACGTATTGTGGGGTTACAATGGGGGGCGGGGCAGCCCGCGGCGGCCGGAGTGCGGGAAAATGCGACCGTATCGCCAGCCTTCACGCCATATACCTACTGGACCATTGACAATCCAAGGAAAATATCTTGTTTACCTATATCGTATGATGAAGATTATTTACGTTCATATTCAACGTTAGTATACGGTGTAACGTTAAATATGATACGTGATATGTATGCATTAGGGTACTTTATATAATCTAATAAATTGGCAATGGCAGTGTGTTAGTGAAATATCTATTCGGTGGAAAAAATAACACGTAATTTTTCAAAAACTGAGCGGAAAGTACTGTATAGAGTGTCTTAACACTAGGGGTGAAGAGCAGGAAACTGTTTTTTTTTTTTGCAATTGATTTAATATATTTTTTTAGTGTCACTACATCCCACACACAACAGGATAGGCAAAGGGAACCTAGTATTATGACATTCCGTTTCTTTTCTTCTACCGAATTCTGGAAGCATTTTGTATTGAGTGGCGGAACTCCACGCCACACTTTTCCTCGAGCCAGAGTGAAGAAATGAAAATATAAATGTAAATAAATATTTCATCGCCTCGAGTAGAGATCGAATCCACAACCAGTCGATTTACTGGCACACCTTGTGCCCCTGCGCCACGACTGGCCTCATTATTATTTAATATTCATTAAAATATTTCTTTAGAATGGATTGTTCAAAGAAGGTACTATTTCATAAGATTACTAAATTACTAAGTAGGTAAAAATCTTAATATAATATACAAGATAATTTACTTTTACTCAAATTATACGGATTTCAGAAAAGATAACATGCTTAACAACATATTAACCAAAATTAATTCATCACTATTAATTAAATAATTAATTAATTATAATTAAAAACAAATAACTTAATTACGATTTAACTGTTAGTTATGTAAACTATTAAAAAACATATCTTATGCCATCGCATCGCGACAGAATGACTTTATGTTCAAAGTTGTTTAACGTTAAGGTTGAGTTTAAAATGCTGTGATTGATACTGCTACCTAATTTCTAATGTCTATAAATGACATGGAAAATAGAATGATTCGACTCTTGCGGGTTCTGCTTTTATAACCAAAAATATGGAAGATGCTTATAAATAAAAACTTTGAAGTTTTTCAAAAAGGTGGTTGCAATTACGATTTGGCTATAATTTTGAAAAGATTTGGATTAAAAAGAAGATTTCCTAGGTAAATATTTTATTTCACCTTAGCGCTGTGCCCCATATATCATAAGGAGGAAACTGGGTGGTTTAATAGTAGTGGTACATCGAAATTTTCGAGGCATTGCGTGTTGAGTGGCGGAAATCAACGCCACGATAAGCCATGTTATTAGAACGAAGAAATAAAAATATTATTAAATAATCATTAATTTCCCCGAGTGGATATCGAACCCACAACCATCGCGTTTACAGTCACACGCTTGTGCCACTGCACCACGACAACCACTTTTTAATTAATAATTTTTTTGCAACGCCAATTTCATGAAGGTTGTTAAGCATAATAAAATTTCATAAAGTCATTAACAACAGTGAAGTTAAATAAGCTCCCAGCTTACTCAAGTTCTTTTAGTACTTGAATCATACCTACATATATCTGTATTACGCCTTATCTCACGAATTTTATATTTTTATTCCTTTTTATTAATATTTTATATCCTTTTTATTTCCCATTAGGAATATAATAAGCGGGCCGAATAAAGATATAAATGTAATTGAAAAGCACCGTTAACTAAAATGACAATTTTGACTCGTGGCATAAGCTTACGATCATTCTGCCACGACTTAAAAATATAACAACATACTTTAATTATAATGAAGTAAAAAGGTGGTAGCGGCGTACGACATCTTTATTAAAATTTAATGGAATATCTGTTGCAGCTGCGTGGCACAGAAGTATTGGACGACGCCACCTGATTTGGAACTTTGATATCCGCAACGTATCTAATTAATATTTATTTTATTTCTCTTATATAAGAGTTTTTCTTATAATGACTTATATGCCTAAGCCAAACCTAACAGTGTATGCTCAGTAGTAGTAGTAGTATAATAAACAAATTTTGATCTTTAGTTACACGACGAATGAAAACAGGACTTGGCACCACTCTGATTTTTTGTCGGTTTCTTGGCTATTTTATATTAACAAACATAATAGAATAAGTCAAGCACAAGTTGGAAGTAAACTTAAATGTAAATATAATAAATATAGCCTGTATATGTGAAAAGTCATCTAGTCAAATTTAGTTTTAATTACATCACGAATGAACACAGAACTTAGCACCCATATAGATTTCTGATTCTTTTCGGTTCCTCGCTTATTTTTTATAACCAAGCCTAATTGTGTAAGTCCAATACAAGTTGAAAGTAATCTGACATTCAAATACAACTTGTATATTGAAAAAAATATAGAGTGAAATTTAGAGATTTAATTGCATCACAAATTAACACAGAACTTGGCACCCACATTCAACTTCTTCTTTTGTCAGTCGAGTCGAGAACAATCATCTCACATTTTTGATGAGATTATATTGTCAAGAAAATAAAAACGATACATGTCTTTATGAAGCTTTAAATGATATACTTTCGCAATTAATACGTCTTAGGTCCGGTCATTACGAACGCCATAAGAGTCGTTCTAGTTACCTTCAACAGTATAAATTTTATAAAAATAAGCACGTCACGATAAGGACGCAGATATAGACTATGTTATGACAGAAAGTGATGGGAATAGTGGTAAGGGCAGGTGTCACAAGACATCTGCTGGCCAGGCACGTGGCGCAACCCTCGGTCGACCTACGACTTTACTACGAGGAAAGAGAAATCCTTCACGAATCCCTTAACAACTAAAGCCGGCGAAGTATATAATAAAAGTGATTAGCCTTACCGCCATCAAATGAAAATTATGAAAATATTATAATTAATATATGAAAACATAATAATAAAATAAAAAAAATAGATAAATGTCATAATATGAGAAATTTTTGTATTGTTAGGCGAGTTAAAAGTATACGTATTGCGATATGTATGTGCAACCTACCGTATCGGTATTTATGTATAAGAAACACATATAAACACTATAATAAAATTTAATTTATACATAATTTTAAGAGCTGTTAAGATTCTGTTTTTTTTTTAATTTATTTAATGAAAAAAAAACATACATACATAGATTTTTTTTTTTTTTTAACATTGTATTCTAGAGAGATCGATGTTTAAAATTTTATTAGTTCGATTTCTAAATATTTATAGACAATTATCTAAGCCATTATTTATAGTATCTATGTCATAGGACGTCATGGCGCAGTGGCATAAGCGTGTGACTGTAAACGCGATGGCAGTGAGTTTGATTCCCAGTCGGGGGAATGAATTAATACTTTTATTTCTTCGCTCTAGTAACAAAGCAAAGCGAGGCCATGAATGCGGAAATGCCTCATTTGGCGGAAAGTGAAGAATAGAGTGTCTTTGCACTGGGTTCCCTCTAAAAATGTTACCCAACTATAGGCGGGATAAAGCGTGAAGCTGGAAAAAAAGAAAAAATAACTGTCTGTAATGTATCGGACATTTACAAAAATGCTATAACATTTTTAATCTATGCCAAAATGTCTCGCTGAGTAGACATCAGTACCGTTCTTTCATTTACACGATAAATTTACCTATTTATTGTATAATCAACATTCATTTATAAATATCAAATACACGTAAAAAATAATTATTACGTTTATTAATAAATAACAAAACCCTAAGCAGTTTCAAGAAAATAAATTTGTTCAAGTAATTACGCAAAAACGATTATAAACTTTTATGATTCCCACCCACTTTGTTGTTTCTGGTAAATGCCTAAACATAGGTGAATATAAAAAAATTGAGTATTTTTTTTGGAATAAAAAACACGTAATCAGCTTCACGTTGTATCCAGCACACAGCAGAGGGAACCTAGTGTTAAGACACTCTGTTTGCCACTTTCTGCCGAATGAGTGGCAGAACTCGAACGCCGTGCTCAGCCTCGACACCAGAGTGAAGAAATGGAAATATAAATTTAAATAAATATTTCATTTCCTCGAATGGGGATCAAACCCACAACCAGTCGGTTTTACAGTCACACTTCGTGCCGCTGCGCCACGACTGGCCTTACACTAAACACTTTTTTTTCTGTCAATTGCTGTATTTGTAGGAAAAAAATACAAAATCGGTGACTGCAAACGCGATCGGTTGTGGGTTCGATCCCCACTCGAAGAAATGAAATATTGATTTAAATTTATATTTCCATTTCTTCGCTCTAGTGTCGAGGGCAAAGCGCAGCATCCGCCACTCAGCGCGCTATGTCTCCAGAATTCGGCAGAAAGTGGGGAACGGATTGTCTTAACCTCCTCTGCCTACACCACCGTGTACGGGACAAAGCGTAAAGCTGATTCTTTATTGAATTTTTACTTTAAATACAAAATAAATAACACTAGAAAAATTCTATAAAATTTCTTCTATAAATTGTACTAATTTTACTTTAAATTTAGACCTCAATACAGAATTAGCATATATTATAATGTGACAATCTCTTATTCATTAAACTTTAATAGACGCGCCACTAAAATACGAGTTATCTAATTAATTACTTTCCCTAATTAAGATGGCACAGCGTAAGCCCTATCACGAACATAAAACTTATCAGAGCACTGATGGGTAATCTCCATAGAATTTTATCATACCATATCGCGTGTGAAAATCCTCTTTATAACCAGACTCCGATGACTACACGATAATTGAATCAATAAATATAGCTTTCACATGGTTTATGGTTTTTATATGTAGAGATATACTTTTTTGAGAAATTCTAAAAAGAAAAAGTTCTTCTGAATGTGACAATAGCATAAAATAAATGAACAAACCAGCTTCTCCCTATATTCAGCACACAGCAAGGTAGGCAGAGGGTTGTTAAGATATTTGTTCCCCATTTTCCGCCGAATTCTGGAGGCAGTGCGTGTTGAGTGGCGGAACTCAACGCCGCACTTTGCCTTGACAACAGAGCGAAGAAATGAAAATATAAATTCAAATAAATATTTTATTTTCTCGAGTGAGAATTGAACCTACAACCAGTCACACATTTGTGACCCTGCTCTACGACTGACCTCACTTAGTATAATTATAATATAAATATCACTACATTTCCATACTTTTTACACATGGCGTGGCACACTGAAAATTTTGCACCATACCTGGACTACAGTATGTTTATTAACATTTTTCAAATGATATCGACCACCGTCAAAACCCGCAAAACAGAGTTGGTCGCAGAAGAAACCTAGTCTAATGTCTAAAGCCTCGCAATATCTAATTTTCCAGACATTGCGGAGCGAAACTCAACGCCGTACTTCGTCTACCACCGCGGAGAAATTTATATAATTAAATGTAATCACTCCCCCGAGTAGAAATTGGGCCAACTTCATTTATAAATGACATTCAGTTAAAATAATTGATAAAATTTATAATAAAGTGTACAAATAGTGATGGTTAACATATGGTTCCGGTTGCATATTAATGCAATCTCTTTTAAAAGACAGAAAAAAGAAAATGCAATGAATTCCCATTAGCTGTAATATATTATGAGATAACTTAAAAAAGTAAATATTTTATCATATCAATTTTAGCATAGCGTTCCGAACACTTCAAATAGACAACTAGAATGTTCGAAAGGTGACTTTTAAAAGAATATCAAGTGACGACTTAAAAGTGATAAATTTGTAAAAAAACAGTTTATTTCAATGTAATCACTCTTTCTCGTGTTTTTGTTTGACAAAGAAAAAAAAATAGCAATTACATTTTGTGATTTTGTTATCTATCAAGCGCCTCATGAATACATGAAGGCAAAGTTACTTTATCGTGTAAGAGCTATGTCTATACTTAAAATGCAAATACAAGATCAACATATTTTCCTATATAAATATTTTATATGAAAATACGTCAATATAAGTTTAAGGTTTTAATTGCTTAATAATAAAAATAAGCCAGTCGTGGTGCAGTGGTACAAGCGGGTGAAGAGACATGACAGATTGTGGGTTCAATTCCAACTCGAGGAAATGAAATATTTTATTTTTGGTTCGCAACGTTGATTTTGGCCACCCAACACACAATGCTGCATTCTACAGAATATGGCAAACGGAGTGTCACAACACTAGGTTCCCCCTCCCTACCCTGCTGTGTGCGGTATACAACGTGAGGTAAAACAGTGTTGCATGTTAGGTGAAATCGAACGTCAGACGCAATTAGAATGAAGTAAGGCTTATGTTATTAAAACATTCCCCGTGTAGAATTTCAACCCAAGGCCGTTTGTGCGTAAACAAGCCTCTTCTGCGAACTCAATAATATTTCATATTTTTTTACTTCGTATAACAAATATATAATAAAATACTAAAATTATTTTATCATTTTAGGTGAGGCAATAGAATTTAAACACAAAAACTATTTCATTATTATTTGAATATTTTTACATTTTTTTTTGTACACATTTTTTTTGTGTAACGGCCAATAGCTGTTTTTAAAATAAAATTTAATATGAATACTTAATTTGTCTAGTGTATCAAGGTATTTTTTTTTATTTATTTTTTTAATAATCTTTACCTATGTATAGCACATCATATTGAATGAAGTTAAATTATTGTTAGTTAAAAAAAGGAGACTGAAACAAATGAATACATTTTTGGGCCCAGAATGTATAGAGATGAAAATGATATGATTAAATAGATTCAGGTACATAATTCCTTGTTTGAAAATTCTGTCAGTTTTGGCAATCTGAAAGCTGAGTTATTAGAGATTTGGTAAAAGTGAGGTTAAGTTCACAGTACAGTCTAAACAGCACAGCATAAAGTAGGTGATTACTGAGAAAAAATACCATAAAAAAAGCAGTAGCCGTTGAAAATATCAAACAAACGGAAAAGCACTCAAAGCGCATCGAAACAAATGAAAAATGCAAAAATCATTAGACAAAATGTCCAATGTTAATCAACTGTCATATCTATAATTTACAACATGATTGATTTTAATCGATTCGTTTGTGTCTTTTTAGTAAATAATTGATATTTTATGTATTTAAAGAAAATAGAAAAAAATCATTCAAGACTAAACATGATTATAAATAAATATCTGTAATGTAACTAAAGAAATTTATTAAGAATAATAACGAACCTATGTCGATTTTAAGTATTTTGTGATTAAATAAATATTTACAATGTATTTATATATGAGTTCATTCGGTGTTGAGTTCTGCCACTCAACACGCAGTGCCTCCAGAATTCGGCAGAAAGTGGGGAACGGAGTGTCTTAACACTAGATTCCCTCTGCCTACCCTACTGTGTGCGGGATACAGCGTGAAGCTGTTTTATTTATTTTATTATTAATTTTTCTTACGACTCTACCAGCAAACCAACCAATTTTCACTATTGGAACTTCTAAATAATTATTAATATTATTTGTTCAGGGTCGCATGTAGAGTGGCCCGTTGGATATTTCGAATAAATTTAAATATTTTATATATATTTAATGTTAAGCAAATTATAAATTGACACAAATTACTTTGTACTCGTAAATTAAATACTATAGCTAGTCCCTGCCTAGTCTAGATTTATTATCTCCAACTATATCACATTACTCTTATCTGATAATAAATATACCTATATAATAAAAAGTGTTTTTATATTTGTTTGTAATTAAAATTATATTCTTATCGTTTTTCAAATATGTAAAAAGTAATACTTATTCATCATTTAGATTTAGAACTTCTATTTATTTACCATAATATCCATAAACCTATTTAATAGTGACAATCACGTTCTAATTGACCTCCATTTGGAAATTTCTATAGCCCATACAGAATGACATATAGAATATAAAGTATATCAAATAAAAAGGAAAAACCAAAATGTAACGCAAAAACCGAGCCGCACCAGAATGTGACTTTCCTAAATTTAGTAGAAATTTAAATTTTTTATAGTGCGTCGATGTTGTAATATCATGGTGAAATTCTCAAATTGTAAATTGAGGTCTTTCCGGTACGTTTTAACGTGTTAATACGTTAAAATAACATACCTTCGCTGTTAACTTTATGGTGACATTGACATAAGGGAGCTACTACCGAATTTTTGTATATAAATTGAAACTTTTATCATCTCTTCTCTTAAATTAATTTAAATTTATTATAGCACAAATATGCTACCTCAGGAATTTTATTAATACTACTGTATCTGTATCTTTAGTAGAGAATGCGCACAGAAATAAATAAATAATGTATGAGACACATCACTTGTGTGGACTATCATGAAATAAAGCACGCGACAAAGTAGAAACTACATTGACATGTTTCCAAAACTGGCCTTCTTGCGACGAACTGGCATCTGCTGAATACTTGCTATATAAATACAATTCTTCGAGATCCCCTATCACTGTACTGCATGCATTCGTTGAGATTCTTAACTAGCAGTTAAGAATTAATGTTCATTTTTTTATTAGTATATAATACATAAATATTAATATTAATAATTATAATCGGCTGACTGTTCATAAGTTATTTTTTGTCACACACCATACAGTATCATTAAAATAAGTACAAAACTAACATTATTATTACTACATTTATGGAAGCGTCGATATCGGTTGTCAATTGTACAGCCAATGATATGGTGTTTGGGATGTGGAAGATATAACAGATAAAGCCGAAGGTAAACCTTACCTTTTAGAACAATCTTCTATTGTGCTCCTCAATATTATTCGTCGTTGCTCATTACCATTTTGATCTTCCTCATCACCGTTGTAGTGGAAGCGTAACGCTGTCATGCGAAGACATGGTGATGTCTTGGTTCATATCCATTTCCTACCCATTATCCCTGGTTGATTAAGGAATATTTCTCCTCCTGATAAAATGAGAAGTAGATGTGCTTGTGCTTTATATTTATTAAAATATAATTAGGTCAAATGTTTGCTTTAAAAGGAGTATATATCGGAGTATATCTCTCATAGGGCGTAAACGACCATTCGGCTTCCTCCAACTTCGTTGGGCTGTACCCAAAGTCGGTTTTCGGTGAAATTTGTCGTTTAAGATACATTACGGTAGAATATATTAAAGAAATTCTGGTCAGTAATATTTCTACAGCTGATTGCGGAAATTGTAGCAGCCAACAATATAATAGGTTTGGGTTTCTTCGAATTGGAAAAATAAAATTTTGCTGTAATATTTAGTTCTTTGAGACTTCCGTGGCGCACAAATGTGTAACGCGACGGTTGTGGGTTCGATTCCCACTCGACAAAATGAACTATTTATTTATAATATTTTCATTTATTCTCTCTGGTACTAAGGCAAAAGCCCGACGTGGAGTTTCGCCACAGAAGGTACAACGAATTGAAAACTTCAGCGGAAAATGAGGAACAGAGTGTCTTAACACTAGATTCCCTTTCCCTACTCTGCTGCTATCTGATTTTTGATTTGATTTTTAAGTTCTTCTAGGACTAGATTTTACTATGAAACAAATATTTTACTAAACCAGGCGATATATAAAAGTATTTGTTAACGTATTATATATTATATGTATATACATTTAGTTTTTTACAATACGTTTACTTTATCTTATATATAGATGTACATACGGTATATATACGGTACTTTTGTTTATATAAGCAACTTACCTTATTAAAAAAAATCAATATTATTTACTTATTTCACTTATTTGTATATTTAGGTTTACCAGTTATAATGACGTCAATACCCTTAAATAAAAACACGAAGTAGGTCATTTATTTCCAAATACATGCATTGCCTTTTATGCTCTGTACAGCAAGTGTTAAAAATGGAATTTCACAAATTGATACATGATTCAAAATTTAAAATAAATCAATATAAAATTTAATAAGAAAATATTAAAAATACAAAAATATAATATATAAAAGACAAATCATCTATTTTGGCTGCCAAAAATAAATTATAACTCATTTTAATATAAGGGCAACACTGCTCAAGCACATTGTATACGCTATTTAAACACACACAAGGCCTCTACAGTACCAGTGAAAGGCTAAAATCCGGGAAAATATTGTGTTACTACGAGACGCGTGTAGATAAGGAAAATCACAAAATTAGGAACATTTATAGCAGCCATAAAATATACGTAGCTTACTTATATTTATCACCCACATACCTACTTGATATCATAACCGTGTTATTTGTCTTTACTATCTTTAACCTTCCTTACACACTCATTGGCTGTCGCAGGAAATGCAAATAAAAAGTTACAAGAAATATGAATTGAGGAAAAAATATATATAATTAATAATTAAAAACAACTGGCGGCCAGTCGTGGCGCAGGGGCACAAATGTATGACTGTAAACGTTATAGGTTGTGGGTTCGATGGAATGAAATATTTTATATTTTTCTTTCTTTGCTCTGGTGTCGAGGCAAAGCGCAGCGTTGAGCCACGCCAGTCAATATGTAAGACCTCGAAAATTGGGCGGAAATTTGAGAACGGAGTGTATAACACAAGGTTCTCTCTGCCTACCCTGTTATATCAAGACAATTTTCACTCTAAAAAATCATTAAAACATCTAAGCATCTGAAAATGGTAAGACTTTTTATAATGCACTTGCAGGAGCCGTTCAAGATCATCAGCGAATTTGTAAGCATTTCTGACACCCCTCGTATTTACGCTATTTTATATACTTCGTAGACAATGGTGACGATCCATAAATGGTGAAAGCGAATACCAAAGTCGATTTTATTGAACTGTGATGTTGAATCACTTTGTCTGAATGGCCTTGACGAGGACAGAGCCAGTGGCTATCAGATCAGTATAGAGTTATGGTGTTTGTAACAAGCTTTTGACTTTGATTGATGTCATTTTTAAAGGTTAAAATATATTTTAAACTAAAACATGCAGTAGAATTAAAAATTAAATTAAATTAGCTTCACGCTGTATCCCGCACACAGCAGGGTAGGCAGAGGGAACCTAGTGTTAAGACACTCCGTTCCCCACTTTCTGCCGAATTATGGAGGCATTGCGTGTTGAGTGGCAGAACTCAACGCCGCGCTTAACCTCGACACCAGAGCGAAGAAATGGAAATATATAAGTAAATATTTCATCTCCTCGAGTGGGGATCGAACCCACAACCAGTCGGTTTTGCAGTCACACCTCGTGCCGCTGCGCCACGACCGGCCTCTAAGTAGAAAAAATAATAAAAACAATTTGTTGTGCAAATATTTCATTTGTGGTGTAAGTCAGTGTTACAGTGTATATTAAAATAATAATTATTACAACCGAACTCTCTAGCATAGTAATGTTACATCAAGCGGTAAATTTCAAAAGAGAGCTCTCCTATAAAAATGATAATTGAAAATATTAATTAACAGTAAATTAATGATGAAATGGTAATTACAAGAGCATTGAACAATTAGTATTTACATTTAAAATCAATTTAAAAACACGTTTAAGGTGGGGCGACTGATAGCGTGCAAGTAAAGAATAAACTCAAATGCATACACATACAAGAAATTGAAATGTTTATTTTATTTTATTTCAAAATTGAGTTATGCAATAAAAAAAATCAACTTCACGCTGTATCCCGCACACAGCAGGGTAGGCAGAGGGAACCTAGTGATAAGACACTCTATTCCCCACTTTCTGCCGAATTCTGGAAGCATTGCGTGATGAGTGGGAGAACTCAATGCCGCGCTTAGTCCTCGACACCAGAGCGAAGAAATGGAAATATAAATTTAAGTAAATATTTCATCTCCTCGAGGGGGGATCGACCCCACAACCAGTCGGTTTTACAGTCACACTTTGTGCCGCTGCGCCACGACTGGCCTCAGGAGGAGTTATGCAATAGATACAAATAAATTAATCGACATGGACGACATTCGCTTTATAATTCTGAATTTTAATTTTCCCTTACCTTTTTGGTAGAAACAGCACGTGCGCAGAACCAGTTTAGTGAAGACGTGATGGAAAAAAACGTCAATGAACGTTCGAAAATTCTATCTGGAAACGTCATTCAGTTTTAAGATCGGATGTAGCGGGTGGATACGTTTTTGTTTACTTGCGTATGGTCTTTGAACATGATATTCGATTTCCCTAATTAGATATTTGTTTCTTTCAATAAAGCATTTAACAATGGGTTGTGATCGGCATCATATATGCGTCGTTCACCCATTGTCACTTTTATTTTTTCCAGTCTTTGTGGCTATCTCAATTTTAAATAAGCGTCAACATTGTTTTTGAGCAATGGTATGTTTTTGTTTGGTAATGAGAAATAAAACCATAAAGGCTTCCACTGATAGTCCACTAATTGGAGTTCAAATATTTCAAGACTTTGTCGAATTTTGGCATCGTTAGTCTGTTTTATGTTCCATTGAATATTAGAAACCTACAGCCATCGTTCAACGTTTATATTTTTAGTACTGTTGTTTTTTTCTTAGTGGGGTGATATTTGGATAAAATATATTTATAAATGATTCTCTATCACTGCTAATAAATATCAATAAGATTTTAGAAGTAATTTTAAATATTTTATTTAAAACGAATCATAATAACAAGTGACCCCCTCTCGGCTTCGCCCTCTTGAACTACACAACTATTTGTTTACTAATTTGAATTATTATTATTGTAATAACATTATCATGTTAAAGAGAAGGTTTTCTAGAAAATAGAAAAGGCTCTGGTGTCCGAAACAATGGCCGATTTACCATTCTACATCTATGTCAACCTAGCTGGAATGAAAACAGCTGTAGTGAGTCCTATGGACTAAATACCCATTAAAGTGTCTGATGCAGAAGGCAACGGAAAACCACTGCACTATTTTTCCTATGCACGTGTAAATAGGTAAGGGTTAAAAAATATGCCGAAACGTTTTATGTTAGAAAAAAGTAGAACCTGCTCGATTACAGTAAGTATACACTACTTTTCTCTTCTCATCTTCTGACCAGCTATTCACGATACAGAGATCTTATCATTAGTTCAATCTGATATATAAAATTTGCATATTAATATTAATAATAACACTTACTGAATGCTATTCGATATTGATATTTACACTGACCACAGTCACTCCTTGACATATGGACATTATACCAATCTTATCAATTAAGGTATAACCACAACCTTACGTGGAATATAATTAACATTCACATACATTTTGCTCGGCGTCAATTACATTCTGTAGCATTAGAGTATAAGATTAGTCTAAAGCAATTCAATTTCACTCGACCACTAAAATTGCTTCCTTACTAAAATATATAGAAGTGAGACACGTGTAAGATGACTTAGTATTGCTTTCCTTTGAAGACTTCTTCTGATTTTAAAAATAAATCAGCTTATCCCGCATATACACGCTGTATCCCCACACAGCAGGGTAGGCAGAGGGAACCTAGTGTTAAGACACTCCGTTCCCCACGTTCTGCCGAATTCTGGAGGCATTGCGTGTTGAGTGGCAGAACTCAACGCCGCGCTTAACCTCGACACCAGATCGAAGCAATGGAAATATAAATTTAAGTAAATATTTCATCTCCTCGGGTGGGGATCGAACCCACAACCAGTCGGTTTTACAGTCACACCTCGTGTCGCTGCGCTACGACTGGCCTCAGATTCTCTGGTTTTAATTTCCTTACATTCACCACTAGCGATCCGCTCCAGGATTCAGCCGCTTGAACCACGCAATTATATAATACATTTACTTATCTGCATTACCTTCGTTTCCTAATAATGATATTATTTTAAGAACCGTATCTATTATATATTGAAAACTAAAGTTTGAGCTTAATTCAATAAAACAGTTATTTATAGCAGTTATGTCGAAATTTCAACATTCTTTAATATATATATATTTATAAACCAATTAAAATAAAACAGATACCAAATGTTAAGAAAAGCTGGCCATATAATAATGAAAACTACGATTAAATCAGTTAAGTCGTTCCTGAGGTCAGCGTGAATAAACGCACCAATAAACAGACAAAAAATTAAAATAATATTGTTTTTGGTTCTATTACGTGATTAAATGCCACCAATATTTTTTTTATATATTATATATCTTCCATGTACAAACACTGAATTGTAACGATTGTATTATAAGTTTAGTATGTACATATGTACATAAGTAAACTTGAATGGCGTTGAGAATAATGTCTATCATGCTCCATTTTTTTTTCTATCATATTTAAAGTTATAATTTTATGTAACTTAACAAAAGGTGATTTTGGTTTATTTCTTTAAGATTTTATTTTTTATGAACTTCACGCTGTATCCCGCACACTGCAGGATAAGCGGAGTGTTAAGACACTCTGTTCCCCACTTTCTGCCGAATTCTGGAGGCATTGCGTGTTGAGTGGCAGAAATCAACGCCGCGCTTGTCCTCGAAACCAGAGAGAAGAAATGGAAGTATAAATTTAAGTAAATATTGCATCTCTTCGAGTGGGGATTGAACCCACAACCAGTCGGTTTTACAGTCACACCTTGTGCCCCTGCGGCACGACTGGCCTCACTGTGTATTTTTTTTATATTATTGTATTTATTTCACTAATGTGCGCAAGCTTATATGCTTACAAGTAAATGACGATATGCATCTAAACTGAGTAATGAAGAACATCCGTCTGTTTATTAGGTACTTAGTTTGAGATTATTATAAATTTAAAAGTTGTTTTTATCGCAATTAAAAATATATCTTTAATAAATAAATTAAAAAATATCAAAAATCGCGCTGTATCTCACACACAGCAGGGTAGAAAGAGGGAACCTAGTGTTAAGACTTTCTTCCACTTTTTTCCGAATTTTTCGAGGCATTGCGTGTTGAGTGACCAAACTCCACGCCGGGCTTTTACCTTGGCACCGGAGCGAAGAAATGAAAATATTAATACATAACAATAATTAATTTCCTCGAATGGCGATCGAACCCACAACCGTCGTGTTAAAGTCACTCCCCTGTGCCCCTGCGCCACGATGGCTTCATCATTATTGGTGCAATTCTATAACATCGTTTCGGATGAGCGCACAAAGTAAAAAGTTGTTTGCACTGATATCCACACACATGACTGCTAATGAAACTTATTATAGTGAAAACGATGTCGCTATCGTCGGTTGTTGAGAAATAATGAAACAACCAAACAGTGCAAAAATTACATGACGAAATGGTATTTTTCTGCAAATTTTGTAGGGCCATACGTGTATAGTAGATATAATATAACCAGAATATCTTGATATAAAGACATAGAAATAAAAATAAACTTATTACGAAATAAGGACAAGTAAAATGTTACAAGTACGACTAAAATTAAATCGGGACATGTAGAGCGCGTGCTTTTAATGAACAAATATTGTCAAAGCCTTATAGGAATTGGTGCCCTTGAAAATATATAAATCGATAAAAAAAATCAGCTTCACGCTGTATCCCATATACAACAGGGTAGACATAGGGAACCTAGTGTTAAGACACTCCGTTCCCCACTTTCCACCACGTTCTGGAGGCATTGCTTGTAGCGGAACTCTTAGCTGCGCTTTGCCTCGACACCACAGCGAAGGAATGAAAATATAAAAGTAAATAAATATTTGATATCCTCGAGTGGGAATCGAACCCACAAACAGTCGATGTGTACAGTCACACTTTGTGCCCCTACGTCACGACTGGCCTCTCATAAATCAATTAATTATTATAAATATAATTATAAATTGAGACCGTCATGACGCAGAAGTAAAGTGTACGACTGTAAACGCGACAGCTTGTGGGTTCGATCCCCTCGAGTAAAATAATAAATTTTCTTTTCTTCTGGATAATAAATTTTCATTCCTTCGCTTTGGTGTCGAGGCAAACTATGATGCAGCGTGAAGCTGTAGGTGGAGCCTAGTGCTAAGACACTCCGCCCCCTGACTTTCCACCGAATTCTGGAGGCATTGTGTGTTGAGTGGCGGAACTCAAAGCCGCGCTTTGCCTCGATACTAGAGCGAAGAAATGAAAATATTAAATATTTAATTTCCTCGAGTGGGAATCGAATCCACAACCTATCGTGTTGACGTCACACGCGTGCCCCTTCGCCATGAGTGGCCTCACATTCGCCAGTGACAGTTCATCTTATATTTCTATATTCTTTATATTTCTATAGTCTTATAGCATCAAAGAATCTCTCGACGAGGCCATCATTACTAAGACTAGGACTAGGACTACGTACGTAGGCATAATAGCCTGTGATACAAGATGGCTATAAGTTGCTCTCATTTCCGTGAGGATACCATTTGAGAATGTAAAAAAAAAGATTTATTTTGAAACATTTTTAAAGTGTTATTCCACACTTAGGAAAGAAAAATACTTATTTAGAAAACGTATAAAAATTTGAACGCAGCGGGACTCGAACCCGCGCCTCCTGGAAACCGACCAGGTCCAGGGTTACCAGGAGGCGCGGGTTCGAGTCCCGCTGCGTTCAAATTTTTATACGTTTTCTAAATAAGTAAAAGATTTATTTTTGAGTATTAGATCAGTTTTCAGAGAAAGGACTGTCTTGACATAAGCATATTTCTTAATGTAGCACTTAATTGTTATGTCTTAATGCACTAGAAGTGCATTAAGACATAACTAGAACTATAGTTAACTACCTTTGCTTAAAACAAAATGAAAGTTTATGTTTACATTATTTGTAAGTCACGTTTTTTATTATATTATTCTGACATTGTTGACACTTTTCATTAATAAATATATATAAAAAATAAATGTTAATATAATATTTAAAAAAAATATGCAATAATTTAAGCTGTCGCGATTAAGCTTTTCACGGCCAAAAGCAGCTTCTTAATTATACCTCGCAGGTATATATTTTGAATTTAAACTATATTCAGATTCCTAATTGAAAATTATACAATAAAGGCTTATTTTAGAAAGTAAACAGCGGAATGTTCACTTTAATAACCTTGTAAAAATAAATTGGCAAAATTTCTGCAACGGTTATAACAAACAAGTTTTTTTTATCGGAATTAAATTCCAAAACAAAAATGTAGACTAACTAAGATCTCCATAAAGGAAATTTTCATTACGCAAAAAAAAAAAAACTTTTTTATTTACATTTTGAACTCGAAACTGTTATCAAAATATTATTATGTAGAATTATTTTTTTAAATGAGTTACGTAACGTGCTTCAATATAGACTGAGGTAAAACGCAAAAGTTCCACGAGATAACTTTCAATAAACCAGTTACGGCAAAATTTTAACGTTCAAAACCAGAATGTTACCATTATGGGCTGACCTTAAACTCAAAATTCATTCATGATATTGAAATTCCACATTGTTTAAATTTTATCTCGCGAAGTAAAATGCTATTTTTAGAAATATTTAATATAAGTAAAATGGACTTGAGTTTATTTTTAAATTTTGTATAATATTATTATGTCATTACTTTCTGCTTTTCGTCGTTTTTGATGTAATCAAAAATGGATGTGTAATCAAAAAACCCGACAAGTGCGAGTCAGGCTCGCCTACCGCGGGTTCCGTGAAAATTGGAGGGTTTGAGCTTTTTCTGAAATTTAGGTGTATAGTTTCAGTTTTTTCCTGAACTAATACTTACCTGTAGATGTAGCTGCTAAATTTCATTATTCTAGGTCAACCAACAGTACCTACCCTATGAATTTTGATTCCCTTGATAGTGACGAAATACGCGTTTTTTGCGATATAAATGGTCATATCTCTTTTTTACGTAAATATACAATTTTTTAACATTTTTAAAGTGTTAATCCACACTTAGGATAGAAAAATACTTATTAAATATACAATTTTTTTTCAGGAAATTATTGGGCTATAGATCTGAGTATATCAATCAACTCGATATCTCCAAGCGTTCCTGTGATAAAGGGTATTGACAGACAGACAGACGGACGGACAACAAGGTGATCTTAAAAGGGTTCTTTTTCCTTAAAAGGTACGGAACCCTAAAAATGTTGTTTTTACAAATTTATTCATATCTGTAATTATAACAGAAATATTAAAAAGTAGTGATGTGTTTGATTCACTGTTGCTTAATTAGATATCAAATTATTAGCTTCCTTACGATATTTTCATATTAGATAACAAATTTCATTTATTTAAAACAAAGTACTTAGTGTACATCCAAGTGTTAAGCGTCCTTTACAACACTGTTAAACTAAATATACTCTAGAATTTTATCACATCAAGGCTGAGTTCGTAATAGAATGACTTGAAATCAGATTTTACTTTTGCATTACATAATTTTCTCTAATTCAAAAATTTTAAATTATTATTTCGACATAGATTCATTTTTGAATATGTAGTTTCCTAGGAAATGAAAAAATGAGAGTTGCGTTTTTAGAATTTATACATATGTATATGTAATATCTAGTATTTATTATTATATAAAAATATAAAAATTGCCGTCGCGGCGCACTAGGTTCTCAGTTTTCTCTGCCTTTTAGCCTTCTATGTGCAGAATACAGCAAATGTGCAGTGTGAAGCTAAAAAAAAAAACAATAAAGACCATGACACATTCTTCTTCACCTTTAACGCGTCGGTTATAGGTTCAATCCCCAAAGATAAAATTAATTATTTTCATTTCCCCGCTCCGTTACAATAATGCACGGCATTTCATGAACATTTGATCATAAAACATTTAATAAATATTTCATTTCCTCGAGGGAGGATCGAACCCGCAACCACTCTATTTAACAGTGTGCCCCTGCGCCACGTCTGGCTTCAAAATATAAAATCATTAGTTTGATGATAACCTTTAACAGACAAACCTAACCTTTTTTAAATCGTGATATAGAAAATTCTCTGACGTTTTCTGGGATCTTAATGTAAAAGAGTGCTCTTTATCCCATAAAAGAATTACGAATTCGATGCAATTGAGTTACGGGTGCACTAAGAGTATTTCTGGTTATTAATATTATGAACGTCACCGATTTGGTAAAATCAATCATTTTTTCTTAACATACATAACATATTTCAAAAGGTATTGAGATGCAACTGTCAATATATTAATTTATTTAAACTTTTAAAGAGTCTTTAGAGTCTAAGTTATAGATTACACGAATAACTCCCTTCTGCAGGACAAATATTGGTTGAATACCGACTGCATTACCCCAAAGTAAAATCCCATAGTACATAATATAGTATATATAGTACATAATATAGTACATATATAGTATGGAAGTAGCTGAAGTAAACAAGTCGACCCGTTTCCACGTCAAGTAATGTTATAATTTTTTTGACCGCGAAATCTACTGAGGTTCCCACTGTAATTTGGAGTCTATGGGGATACCGAGAAATACTGTAGAATCGACAGGAACCACGGGTTCACCATTCTAAAAATATTGTTTTTTTACTTTTATATTGTACTAGTATATTGGTTCAGTGTTAATAACTTACTATTAAATAGTAATATTTGTGTACGCTCGCCTTAAGTGATAATTCAGCGACGGTTGTGTTGGCTATAAGTGTTTCGTTTGTTGAAACTGAAATATCAGCAAGGCATTTTTTAAACAAACATGCAACTTCTTTATCAGAGCTGGTTAAACCATTGTCAATTTTTAAATTAAATTCGAAGTTATGATTCTTAGCTTTTCCAGTTTCACAATTTATTATGTTCCATGTAATTTTAATTAAATCAAAATAATTTTTATTTTGAATATGTAAGGGTTTTGCCATGGCACATACTTTTTTAAATAATTTAGAATAGATCGTCACATAATGACTAAATGATTTACTATGGTTATATGTTTTCTCACTATAAAGTTCATATAACCTTTGTATACTCTTATGAGTCCCCACAGTCGCCCAATCATTAAATGACAAGAAATTCCTGGAATTAACAGTTTTAGAAGTCAATATTGTCTTAAATTCACTTTTAATAACATTGAAAAATTCCCGTTTAGTAAATTGGATTAAATATTTTTATATTTTAGGCATTTGAATTTTGCCATTATATTACTGCTTTTTTTTTCCTCACGACCAGTTGTCATCTTTATACAAACAATTTATTTATTCTTATTAATTATATTTTTACTAAAGTGAAAGGAAGCCAACTGTCCGCAATGATCTAAACTTAACATATTAATCATTGATTTTTTACGTAGTATGATTTGTAATTATATCATTGATGTAAGTAACGGTACAATGAGTGATTCTTGTTGGCTCTAGGTTAGCTATAGATTATCTAAGTTATATGAATTTAGTAATGACCTGAATTTGGTACAAGTGGTGGAATTATCTATTTAATTAATATTAAAATCACCACATACAACTATTAATTTCTTAGATCCAGATAATTTTACAAGTAGTTATCCCAAAATTATTTCCATATAACCCAGTGGGAGGTCTGTATACACTTACAACAATAAAATGCTCAAGCTCAGCACCGTTTACTGGCCAATAGTCTACTCAATGGAGAGGCTCACAATATCTTTACGTTCTCTAAATTTGTAAGATTTTTTCAAAATTATTAAAGAGCCACCGCGAATTGCTTTTTCTCTGTTGAATATACTAGCTACTTGGTGATTATTAAAATTAAAAATAACTTCGGAGTCTTGAAGCTAGTGCAAAAGCCAATAAAAAATACATGAATATTATTACAATTTAAGAATAATTCAATTTGTAAGTTTTTATTAAACATCCCTTGTATATTTTGATGCACCAAGTTTGTGTCACTATCAGGACAAATAGTATTTAGGTTTACATTATTGTTCCTTTTATTTATTTTACTGCATAGAAGATATGGCCTTCATTGTCTTACAAATATTTCTTATGTTATATATCGTTTCAGAAACTAAAAAAATCACAGTGACTGATCATTTGCTCCTTGTTACTTTTATATTAACCTCTCCTTTATTATGATGCACACAAGTCATTATTTTCATTTTAAATATTCGGGGTATAGAAAAATATAAGTAATAAAAATATGACAAGATCTATTCCAATGAATTTTTACCACATGTTCTCAGTAAGTTATACTTTAATAATTTAATATACGAACATAAATTTTTAAATTAAGAATATATCAGCAATGCGCCCGCGGCTTCGCCCGCTTCAACTACACGATTATTTATTCAATACAGTGAATTAATTTGTTTTCTAATGTTCCAATTAAAGCACTTCCGTTCACTAATTTTTGGTGAATTCTGATAGAACTGCATGTGTAGCAACGGCACTCAACGCCGCGCTTTGCCTAGATACCAGAGCGAGGGAATGAAAATAGACAGCTCCTTGTTTATATAAGGGATCACCGGAAAACGTTGACCAGTGCCGAAATAAACTTGTGTCTCCTGTTGAACCGTCCCTCGGAATGTGTATTTTCATAAACACCTCATGGTAAAGCGAAACTGGTTCAATTTGTTTCCTTTTTAATCACTAAGTAAACTTTATTTATCGTGTGACCAGTTTTTGACCGCCCAGTATTAGCATATTGGGCCTTAAACACCCATTGGCATTGTAGAAGGTCCAGGTTCGACCTCATAGAGGCCATAGATAGTCGGCTTTCATAGAGGCGGCCGATCCATATGCGTAATATGGAGTACTGTTATCATTTCGAGGCTTGTACAAGTATCAGATACAAACACACGTGGAGCCGTTCGAATCGGTAGAGATCCAATAATCTGTGAATAGCTTTGAAAAATAATAAGCTATCACCATACCAAAATTAACACAAATCTGACAGACATTTTTTTCTGACTGACTGATTTTTGATTTGGTTCGTGAAAAAACTAACATACACCCTAACTGAGACTGACTTCTAAGATTTGTATTAATGAAGTTTCATACAAACTATTAACCCTGGAAACTTAGGGGCCAAATATTGCAAATTACCGTCTTAGATAGCACCTACACCCTGTAAGTAGCTATAAGTATAGTATAGTAGTAGCTGAATAGTAGTGTTAGACATTAGAGTCTAAAGTTACTTGAACTGTCTGTTTTACGATTTTTCATAATAAATATGGATCATAAAAAGTGGTATCGAGTATTAAATAAAAAGGTTCACATATATATTCATACGGTCGTGGCGCAAAGGCACAAAGTGTGACTGTAAAACCGACTGGTTATGGGATCGATCCCCACTCGAGGAGATGAAATATTTACTTAAATTTATATTTCGATTTCTTCGCTCTGGTGTCGAGGCAAAACGCGGCGTTGAGTTCTGCCACTCAACACGCAATGCCTCCAGAATTCGGCAGAAAGTGGGGAACGGAATGTCTTAACACTAGGTTCCCTTTGCCTACCCTGCAATGTGCGGGATACAGAGTGAAGCTGATTTATTTATTTATTTTTTTACATATATTCAGCCGCAAGCAATATATTTAATTATAGAAATATGTCAAAATAAAAAAACAATTTATTCGATCTAGTAACGGATATAGGTAGTAATGTAATATTACAACAATTCATCAATTATATATAGCTTTTAACAAATTAATTATGGATATAACCTTGACTCAGAACAATAACTACAAACTGTAATGTTTTATAACTATCGATACATATCTACTATGATATATTAGAAACACGTTTTTTATGACTTTTTTTTTAATTAAAGTATATTGTTTACTGCGATTTTTCATTGATTTTTTGGAGATGATGCCTGAATTTTATTAAGAAAATAAAATAAGACAAATATAAAGCGTGAAAATAAAACGATATTTACCTAAAAGTAATATAATGACACATTTTATAGGTATTTTACTACTATACTAGGGTATATACTTTATTAAGTTAAACTATTCAAAAGATATTTCATAGTTTTAAATTATACTATACTAGTATACACTATCTGAGTGAAATTTCTATATGTTTTTAATTTATTGCCTAGTATATTAATGATGTATGAAAATAAATAACGAAATTTGTCATCAAAACGTACAATAATTTATTTTTAGGGTTCCGCGTCTCAAAAGAAAAAGACAGAATCCTTATAAAATCACAATGTTGTCCGTCTACACGCCTGTTAAGACTATCCTTAATTACGTGGAGGTCTTAAGCTGAAATTAATATCAAATATTTGTTTACGGTCCCTTGAAAGCACAAAAAATTAGCTTTCCTATAATAGACCTTTATGCATTTTTTGGCTGTATTTTATATGAAATTCATCGCGTAAAATTCTCTATATAGAGCACTACACGTTGACCTACAATGCTGAAATTGATACAGAACCCTTAGTGAGCCTGCTGTACTCCCACTTGACAGATTTTTGTATTAAAAATCCTGTCAACAAATCAGTTAGACAAAGTCAAAGTATCTCACTAGTGCTTCCTTCCATTATCGATTAAAGTTAAGTTCACCACGGATCACATCCACCCGTTTAGACAAGAATGTGCTGCCCCGCAAGCAATGTAGGCTTGGGTTTAGTATAAATTTGTAAATTTATTAAATAAAATATAAATAGCTAGTATAAAATATTATTCGATCGACGATTTGCTAACCTGGATACTTCAACCAGCTATCACATTGACATAGCTGTTTTTGCGTTTCCAAATTCCAACTATATCGTTAAAGGATTAAACCAAAACAAACTTCGGTAATAAATGTTTATATCTCTATATTTTTCTTTTTCTAGGATAAAAAGATTAACTTAATTTGTAATACAAAACCAACACTTTCCTAAATCTTTTATTCTCTATTTCTTTAAAACACTTAAGCTAAGATATTTAACTAGAATTCTTTTCTTTTTATTCAAATAAATTAGCACAGATTTCAATATTTTAATATTAACATAAGTTTTAACCGCAAATCTAAGAATTCAATATATGCTATTTCCTGTACCTATCGACAGTAAACCGCACTATACCTACTAAAAGAATTCGCGGAGGTCACTACATCGGACTCGAGTTAACTGTGTACGCTCTATATAATAACTCATACTTAAGGTCGGAGAAGTTGTCCAAGTTGCCAATTTTAAGGTCAAATCCCACGTCAACATTCTGAGTCTGTCTCGTACTAGAAAGTAACCAGAAGATAATTATAGCAATTGCCACATATTACCTAATTTTCAAGTAATTAATATCAAAATTGCGTTACACAATCACCAAATTTGAAAAAACAAGAACTCAAAGTCAAATTCTAATTTATTTAAATGTCACAAGTGTTATAAATTCAAAAGTTTCAAACTCAAAATCTTATATAATTTCCTTAATTATTTTTGTTAATTTAATGTTCAATCGTATTTACTTAAGGATGATTTGCATTGATTATATTATTTTTTTCATAAATTTATTTTTGTTTGGAGACGAGCTTTTTTTGTTTTTTATTGGATTATTTTACTAACATTGAATTTTCTTCGGAACGACATGACATTTAAAGTATATAAATATACAATGAAATGAAAAAGGGCCAATTAAGTCACGGGACTTTTGAATCAAAAATTCTGGCTACTGTAACTCAAAATTATAAATTTAAATAAAAATATATTATTATATTTTAGTTTTATGCATTACATAATTATTATTAATATATACTGAGGCCGAAAATTGGAAAGAAAATCAAGGTCGATATTTTAATCCGTTCTAAATAGGTATATCTATGTATAATATTCACATCAAAACGTGGGTCAAATTGTTCGAATAACTCGTGTACGAAACCACACGTGATTACTAAACCATGGCTTTATTAGTACATGGAAGTGGCCGTTTATAGTAATTAAATACGACTTCGTTTTTAAAAACTATAATACTAAAAAAAGTTAAATATTTAATGTATATATTTTTTTGTATGATTTAATTACAACTATAATATCTCTTTCGTTGTTATATTGCAAATTTATATAAAAAAATACAATTATAAAAAATATATTTATATATTGCTACAAAAAGAAAAATATTTTAAAAACGTTTCTTTTACCTTAGTACATTAGTCTCTCTTAAGAGCGAGATCTTTCCGTAAAACTTATATAATAGATTTCGTTTATCTATATAGATAAATGTTTTCGACGATTTGATGATTACATCAAAGTAATTTAATTTTAAAAAAATAATAATAAATAATTAATATAATGTATATTCATTTTGAAAATCAATAAAAAAATTGATAATACAAGTTTTTGTAAATAGATCTGAGCTTATTGCACAATTTTTAAATCTGCGGCGTTCCTTCGTCACTACCGTTGGAAGGAGAAGATGGAGGCTCGTTTTATATAGTAGGGGGTGAGTTGATACATTTCAGTTTTATTCGGACAGCCAAGACCATTGGCTTGGACGGCGTAACCGTAAATTGTACGTAAACAATAACAAACTTCGAATATTTTATATTAAACATTAAAATTTATATTAGACGCCCCGTTCAAATATCGTGTGGATTAATAGATAATTCTAATTTCGTAAAATAAATAAGTGTAGGGATATAAGTGTAGCAATTGGATTAAAAAAAAAATTAACATCACTAGTTTATTATGACAATAGTTAATCTGTGATAAATAGTGTTACTCATGGAACTTTTTTATTTTTTAAATTTAATAAACCAAAAACAAAATCTCAAAGCTTCTTAATTCTATAAATTATAAAAGGAGGTTTTCCGATGATCGTGTTTATTTTTCAAATTTAAAACTTTCAGATTAAACATGTTGGGGAGATTTTTTCTACTGTGCGGGCTACTGGCCGTCGCATCAGCTTCGGTGAAGCTGCAAGAGGTCTACTCTTGGAACATTTTGGACTGGAACTATCCTGACCAGTATCTGAAACAGCAAGCCCTTCAAACTGGTGCACTCATCAGACAAAACGCTCTTCCCGTGGGTATCGAACGCTGGAGGGATAAACTCTTCGTCAGTGTACCTCGATGGCAATCAGGTCAGCAATACTTTTAATATACTTTATAGGTCATATTTATGGATTTAAAAGTTAATAATTGGAGATTTGTACGTGACTACATTTCTGTTTACTTTTTACAAAAGTCAAAATGTTAAACAATTTTTTTGCTCATTTCTCATACTTTTAACAGTATCGATTTTGCACTAGGTATAAATGTGAATATAATATTTTTTATTTAAAAAACATACTCGTATATATAAAAATATAAGGAAATATCTTATTGTCGACCATATTGCGCAATCTATTGATTTCGAGACTTTACACAATATAGTAAATATTGTTACTATAATACAGTTAAAGTACACAAAGTACGTAGGCGAACCCTAGATCTAGATCTGGTTTAGAGAGTAACGAACGGTCGATTTATTTAGCAATAAATATTAGAAATACTTGAATGAATATTCAGAGCATTCAATAAAGCCGTATAGCACCATTAGATAGTGATAATTTTACTTCCCCATTTCTCTATAATGAGTTAGAAAATAGTTACGTGAAACTTTTTGTGGTGTGATGTACATACAAACATTATAAACCTTTTTTTCCATGTTTCATAATTTATTCCGTACCTCGTAATATATTTTATATAAATATAAAAAAATCCTGCGACTGACTGTTAACTGTTACTGCACTGCCGTGGGTTATATTTTTTTTAAAGCTTAACTCTGTATTCTACACACAGCAGGGGCAGAGGGAACCTAGTGTTCAAAACACTCCGTTCTCCGCGTTCCACCGAGTTCTGGAGGCATTGCGTGTTAAGTAGTGGAACTCAACACCGCGCTTTGCCTCGATACCAGAGTGAAGAAATGAAAATATTAAATGTAAATAAATATTTAATTTCCTCGAGTGAGGATCGAACCCACAACAAATAGATTTTAGTCACACTGTGCCACGACTGGCCTCTAGGCTATATGATATGTCTATATAATAATTGATAGTTTTATGAAACATGTAGGTCATCTTACCAGTTTGCATCACTCAAAGTTAGCAGTAAATAGGCAACGAACGCAATTTAAACTTAATTTGCATTATAATTATTTAATACTTCCATAATATATACCCTTATATAAATAAGATATTTCATTGAGAGATCCATCACGTAATGACTTTAAAATTCTTATTTATGGAGATCGAGGCATGTTTTGCAATTACAAAAAAATAAAATTTTACATGTTTTTATTAATTTGGTTAATTTTATAAGGTTACTCAATTTGTTACATATTTATCGATTATGAGCTCAAATAATTTTATTTTTTATTTTCATATTTCTATATATATAGTAAAAAGAAGATACTATACTCTCCATTGTCCGCCCAATTCTGGTGGCATTATGTATGGAGTGGCAGACACCAGAGCGAAGAAATAAAAAAATTGAATATTTCATTTCCTCCAGTGGGAATCGAACCCACAACTAGTCGCGTTAATATTTAGACGCTTGGGCCACTACGCCGCGACTGGCCTCAAAACATGACGATACTTTAATATATTAATATAATGTACAGAAAAAACGGTATAATAACACTTAATTATGTTTATTACGAAATAACTAGGCGTGATAGCCACGCTTTGTTGTTTTTGTCGATAGTGCAATATTTTTTTGTAATATCTACTTATCAATTATAAAGTATATATATACATATATATATATATATATATATATATATATATATATATATATATATATATATATATATATATATATATATATATATATGTGTGTGTGTGTGTATGTATGTATGTATATGTATATGTATAAAGTAAAACCTTCAACGATCATTTTAATAATTTTCCAATAAAAATTCTTTTGACTCACCTAGTCTAATATATTCAAGTTTATTTGATTTACGTTAAGAATACAAACATTAGTACCTAATAAACGGTTTGTATATCGAAATAGTTAAGGAGTTTAAAATAATTATTATTACTAGTACGTATCTAACTAAATATACCCGGTTGAATTAATTAATAACACAACAAAAAAAGAAGCCAGTCGTGGCGCAGAGGCAAAAGCGTGTAACTGTAAACGCGGTAGGTTGTGGGTTCGGTACCCACTTGAGAAAATGAAATATTTAATTTCATTTCTGCGCTTTGGTGTCAGGCAAAGAGTTGAGTTCCACGGTCAACACGCAATGCCTTCAGAATTGGGTGAAAAGTGGAGAGTGGAGTGCCTTCACACTGCCTCTCCCGCTACCTGCGGGATATAGCGTGAAGCAGAAAAAAAAACAAGAACAAAAAAACCACATAAATTTAAATCATTTCAATGTATTTGAGCTGTACGTCAGTAGCTCGTTAGCAGAGTCATCACGTTACGCTTCGTTTATTTAGAAACATGTAAACTGTACATATAATATAGAAATTATAATCTAGAAAAAAGTTTAAATTGAACTTGCACAGTATAAGTAGACTAACCGCCTCCATTATGAAATTCGCGAATTACGACAGGCACCTTCTTATTCTGGGTAGTAATTAAAAGTGCATAACGAGTAATTAATAAATTTAAGTCAATTTTTAGGGTTCCGTACCTTTTAAGGAAAAAGGGAACCCTTATAAGATCACTTTGTTGTCCGTCTGTCAGTCTGTCAAGAGCCTCATCTCAGGAACACTCCGAGGTAAAGAGTTGACTTTCAAAACTTATACCTAGATCTGCGGCCCCATGATTTCCTGAAAAAAAATCGTCTACAGTTACTTCAAAAAAAGATATGGCCCTTTATATAGCTAAACCGCGCTATTATAAAGGGGATCAAAATTAATAAGGTACTTCCTTAAGGTTAACTAAGAATTATGAAATTTGGCATTCAGCATCAGGTCTACAGGTACTAAGTACTAGTTTGAAAAAAATCTGTATATTTGGAGTTATATCTTAAAAAATAATGGCCTTAACAGGGGGCAACATTTAGTATTAAAGCCGCTAGTTGAAGTAAGGTATCAGATGAAAGGTATTTGGCTAAACTAAGTCTGAATTTTAGAAAAAACCCGTGACCTCCAAATTTTATACGCAACCTCCGGTGGGCGTGCCCGACTCGCGCTTGTCTGGTTTTTTATTTATGGTTTAATTAGTGCCTTTAATTGAGAGCTGAGAGAACATATCTTAAAACGTAAAACTTAAGCTATTCGACGCGAATATCTTTATTTAGGCGTCTAGCGATAACCGTGATGATTGTGGGTTGTAGGTTCAGTCCTTAGAGGGGATATGAGTTATTTTATTTTCTCCTCTGTGGTAAATTAGAGCATGGTATTGAAAAACGCCGTAATTAAAATCATAGTACAACTGTAGAGAATTTTAGAGCGTTTGTACGATATCTCGTACGAGCACGTGCAAAATATTACATTCAAATTATAGTAAGGAAAAGCTATACGATAGCCCAAGATAAAATGTGGATGTTTTTGTTTAGCAAATATTCTAAAATTTTAAAGTATATTACTATAAAATATACTGTAATTTGCTTAAAGGAGAATATAATTTATTGTATATTATATTTATAGTTTAATTAACGACATCAATAGCTATATGTTTATTCGATATCTGTGCATCCACAATTGCCTATAATGAATAATTATGAAATTAGAACTAGTTTAATAGCAAATTCAATGTAGTAACGTAATCACGAAACCACGCCCGTGGAAAACGTTGATATACTACTATTTTATTAAATGACCTAAATACTGCGATGTCGGTAACAAGAATACCTGATAAAGGTTCATAATTAATTAACTGCAAAAAATATTAAATAAACATTTAAATTATTTATTATCTTTTTAAGTACTCAATGTGTGTTTATGCAATTATGCCTTTTTAGGGTTCACTCAAAAGAAAGATACTCTCTGTCTGTCAAGATTTGAGAAATAATATCCAATATCTCTTTAGTCTAGAGTCCTTTGGAGCACAGAAAAGTTGAACTTCTAAATCCACGCTGTCAAAATATATAATCGTTTGTAAAAAAATGGCCGCCTATTCAAGACTTATAGGGATTTCTCGAGGAACTAGAATTATAAAATTCGGCAAAATATTATGGTATAAAAAAAGGAAAAAAATTGACAAATGGAAATTTATAACACAAAAAATCATTATGAGCCTAAGCATATAGATACTTGGAGTTCAACTAATACAAAATATACATAAGACCGCTCAATTTTTATAAGTCACGTTTCCTTTGATAAAAAAATTGGTACAGAACCCTTTGTGGGCGAATTAAACTTTACTACTTTTTATTTTATATAACAAATTAGTATGAAAATGGCATATAAAGCGATTATAATTGGCTGTAAATACAATATAAGGTAAAATTCTTAAAATAATCATAAAAAATGTCAAAGTTTCCTCCGAAACCAGTATTAATTATAAAACCTTTGCCAAAATTAAATGTCATAGCCGTCATAACATAAAGGTCTTATTATATTCTAAAAATAAATATTGTAACGATATTAAATATTTAAGTAATAAACGTGTCTTTAAAAGGATTAAAATCTTTTAAGGTATTTATAATTGCATTGCTCCGAATTTTTGAAATGGTCAATTTGCTCCACTTTTTTGCTTTTCATTGGTTTTTAATAAAAATTCAAGAAACATTATAAAATTTATTTTATGGTATAGCAATAATTAATAATGCTTAAACATTTATTACATGTAAATTTTATTAAACTAACGCATTAAAGGAGTGATGAAGAATATCAGATCAGCTTCACGTTGTATCCCGCACACAGCAGGGTAGGTAGAGGGGACGTAGTGTTAAGACACTTCGTTCCCCACTTTTTGCCGAATTCTGGAGGCATTGCATGTTGAGTGGCAGAACTCAACGCCGAGCTTTACCTCGACACCAGAGCGAAGAAATGGAAATATAAATTTAAGTAAATATTTTATCTCCTCGAGTGGGGATCGAACCCACAACCAGTTGGTTTTACAGTCACACTTCGTGCCTCTGAGCCACGACTGGCACTTTCGGGTGATGAAGTATATTGTGGCCATTTGTTACATTTTTAAAGTGTTATTCCACACTTAGGAAAAAAATTCAAAAAATGTAAATAAATGAGAATATAATTTTTATAATGAATAATTCATTTCATTCATTCTATCTTATTTAGAGTATTTTATTCTTAATTTTTGTTATATTAATTAATAATTGAAATATATATTTTTTTCATTTTTTATAACTATAATTTCTATTTCTTCAATATTTTGGCCAGTCTGTAAACGCAACTGGTTGTGAGTTCGACTCCGACTCGAGGAAATAAATTATTTAATGTTCTTATTCCTTCGCTCTAGTGTCGAGGTGGATTTGCCCAATCCGCTCCGAAATTCGGTTTCAGTAGGTAACGCAAGGTTCCAAGGTTCCTTTTACCTACCCTGCTATATGCTTGATACAGATTAAAGCTAAAAAAATAAATGAACAAATGAACAAAAGAATTAAACATTCACTTAAAAAACAAACTTATTCGAGTATGATAACATAAATACTCGTAATGTAAAAGATTAAGATCTTGACATGTATCATAATAACAATATAAAGCCTCCAATAAACGTCGTTTCTAGTGTCTACCATAGCAACATGTATTTTATTTACGACTTACAACGCAAGACATTTTCAACATATAGTCAAATAACAATGTTTTTGCACTACATCAGGGGTTCTCAATCTTTTCTTGATTAGGGACCACTTTTATAGAATTCTTGTTAGCAGGGATTTGTAAGTATAATAAAAATAAATTAATAATTAAACAAAAAATTTTATTTCAAAGTTAAAAGTTTAAAAAAAAATCTGACATTTTGTATGATGGGGTGTGTGATTTTTTTAGTAAATATAAAAAATCAATGAATTTCAAAATATATTAAATATTTTATGTTTTACCAAAATTTTAAATCATTCGCGGACCATATTTTAGCTGCTGCGGACCACTACTGGTCCACGGACCACTGGTTGGGAACCGATGCACTACATGATAAAACTATTGTCTGCAAAAACACAGTAAATGTGGATTAATAATTTTGTATTAAAGAGAACTGTACATATTTACTTGTCATATTGACACATTCTTTTTAATATAAGTTCATATCAAATAACTGTTAAATGTAAATGCAAATAGAAAATACGAATATAGCCTAGCAACTCATCTCGTTTAACAATGACATAGAAGATCATATATCATCGTCACGCTGTAACCCGCACATAGCAGGGTAGGCAGAGGGAACCTAGTGTTAAGACACTATGTTCCCCACGTTCCGCCGCATTCTAGAGGCATTGCACGTTGAGTGGCGGAACTCAACGCTGCGCTTTGCCTCCACAGCAAAACGAAGGACGAAAAATGTAAATTTAAATAAATATTCCATGTTCTCGAGTGAGAAGACCATGTATTCTTGTATAAAATAGTTCCACACGTGATCCACTTCACTATATCTTCTCACGATCTGGAACAGGCCGTTGTGTGTTACATACATACACTGCTGTGGTAGTATTACACAATCTCCAGTTACAATAACAGTAGGTACTATAAAAGATTCTATAGCCGTACTTTAATGTTTACAGTGTGATTACAGTCGAAAAATATATTCTGGTCAAGGATATCTTAAAATAAATGTTGGGCAAAACATAATTAAGTTAAACCCTTAGCTTTCTAGTAAATATCATGTATCAACTTGACTTACGTAGTTACGATATCGATATTAATCAAATTATGTTAATAATAATGTAGTAATCGCTTAATATGATGCCTTCGCGTTCTATAAATGTCAATAGACTACGTAAATAAATAATTACAAGTCATAGAATATTAATAAATTTGTTAGTACATTATATACTAAGATGAAAATTATAAATTTGTATCCCATCTTCAGTTTTATATCATTTTTTTTTATTCGAAAGAATCCTTCTTTCAGTCACAATGTTTACGTTTTTTGCTTGTCAAATTAAAGTTTGATATGGCTTCGGATACAGATAATAAAAATTTTATATAAAAATATCGATGAATCGATCTTAGAATAATGCTGCGTATATCATTAAATAATAATTAAAATATTCATGGCCATAATATATTATAGGCCAATTGTGGCGCAGCGGCACGAGGTGTGACTGTAAAACCAACTGGTTATGGGCTCGATCCCCACTCGAGGAGATGAAATATTTACTTAAATTTATATTTCGATTTCTTCGCTCTGGTGTCGAGGTTAGGCGCGGCGTTGAGTTCTGCCACTCAACACGCAATGTCTCCAAAATTCGGCAGAAAGTGGGGAACGGAGCGCCTTAACACTAGGTTTCCTCTGCCTACACTGTGATATTTTTTTTAGTTAATATATCCTCATAAGAAGTTAATTGGGAAACATTGGGAAACAAAAATATAAATCTTAATAATTGTTATTTCACGAGTAAAACATTTATAATAATTTAATTGCACGGTTTTTTTTATGGAAACAATTACTTAATTTTTAAAGTTTATAAAATATATAAGCGGGTTTCAATATATATTATTTAAACTATTTGTGCATTCGGTAAACCGACGAGCATGTCGTATATATTTGGTGTTTAGTTGCAGCTTTACAAGTAAATATATATTCTTATATTATAAAATTATTGGCCAGTCGTGGCGCAGGATGTGACTGCAAAATCGGCTGGTTGTGGTTTCAATCCCAACTCGAGGAAAGGAAATATTTATTTAAATTTATATTTCCATTTCTTCGCTCTGGTGTCCAGGCAAAGGGCGGCGTTGAATTCAGCCACTCAACACGCAATCACTCCAGAATTCAGTGGAAAGTGGAGAACAGAGTGTCCTACCTGCTGTGTGCGGGATACAGCGTGAAGCAGTTTTTTTTTAACACTCATGTCTGTTATATTGAAGTCTCAGATTTTAAAACCTTATACTCTTGTTATAGGTATCCCAGCAACGCTTAACTACATTCCTTTGGATGCACCTTACGAGCCTTCACCAAAATTGACACCCTACCCAAGCTTCAAAGGCAACGAACTAGGCGATTGTGAAAACGGTCTTACCACAGTTTACAGAATTAAAGCAGATCAATGTGATCGACTCTGGGTTCTGGATGTTGGAACTTATGGATATGGTACATAAATACTAGTATATATACTTTTCATTATTTTTATTAATAATTATAGATTTCTAATTTATATTTCTCTTCCAGACCCTAATGTAACAAACGTGTGCCCGTATTCTCTAAACGTATACGATTTGAACACTGATCAACGTATTAGACGGTACGTTTTCCGGCCGGAGGACATTGTCTCTACAACATTCATTGCAAATATTGCTCTTGACGAAGGCATTTCGTGTGAAGATACTTTCGCATATTTCTCGGACGAACTCGGATATGGACTCATAGCGTATTCTTGGGAACAAAACAAATCATGGAGATTCAGTCACAGCTACTTCATGCCTGATCCTTTAGTTGGTGACTTCAACATCGCTGGCCTTAACTTCCAGTGGGGAGCTGAAGGTATATTTGGAATATCAGCATCACCAATGGGAGCAGATGGTTATAGAACACTCTATTTCAGTCCTCTTTCAAGTAACACGGAATTCGCCGTATCAACTCGTATTTTAAGAGATGAATCTAAGGTCACTGGATCGTACCGTGATTTTAAGGTTGTCGGTTCTCGTGGACGCGATACACACACCACTGCTAAAGTAATGGACATTACAGGCGTGCAATTGTTTAGTTTAATCGATCAAAATGCTATTGGTTGCTGGAGCTCACGTCTTCCACTTAAACCTCAAAACATTGCTATCGCTGATAAAGATGACGTTGGTCTCATTTTCCCAAGTGATGTAAAAATTGACGCAGGTAGAAACGTATGGGTAATATCGGATCGTATGCCGGTATTCTTAGAATCAGAATTGAACTACGGTGATGTTAACTTCAGAATATACGTAGCCCCCATGGAAAAACTTATCCAAGGAACGGTTTGTGAAGTTGAATCACCAATAATAACAACACCTAGATCACTTTCAGTACACAGTCCACGTCTTCAAACTATTTCTCAAATTCCATCTAAAATCCTTTTACCAGGAACTTCGCCTAGTCCTTTAACGTCTTCCTACAATCCTTTTATATCTCAAAATGTAATTTCTAATATTCCAAACCAGCCTATGTACACTAGAGATCCATCCAGATCATACTTCTTTCCACCATCACAAAACAACAATCGTCAGTGGTGGTTAAACAATAACTAAACGTTTCACCTATAAAATTGATTGTGTAAATTTAGATATATTTCAAATTGCAGAAAGTGTCTAAAATTCAATAAGCAATCGAGTGTTTATTTAATCGAAAATACTCATTTTGATGTTGTACTCAGGCTATAAAAACATATAGCTAATTAGTTACCACATTCCACATGATGTATACAGGTATAGTTAAGGACTAAGGTTATATAAGGACTTGGCTTAACACTGGCTTAGGTCAGTGTTACATTAATAAAATACATATAAATATAAAAAAATTACGAATATAAAGTAATTATTCCTTATTATAAATTTGGTTTGACAAATGTTGCAATCACAATAAATAAGCAGGATTTGCGCGAACACCACGCTAGTTAACTATGATACTTATGACATTAGCTGTTAAGTAGGCTTACCATTTATAAATGTCTCTTTCAGTGTGTGAATATTGTTTTTTGTATGTTGACCTTGATTTTGTGAATCTTATGTTATTTATGTTTAAAGTAGAAGGTATATATGTAAATTTCGATATGAAAATATGGTGTGTTTGGATGGTTGAGATATGTACGAGTATGTATGTAGCAATGTACCTAAGGTGAAAAAATAACAATGTTAATAATATATCTTGTATATTTAATTAATTAATAAACTTTATTTCTTAATTTTTTGTTCTTTCTTCAAATATAGAAATATATTTTGAAGCAATTCATTTTTCATTTCTTTATCCTATTTAAATGATCTTTTCCGCAAATTCATATTTACCAAACCAGTATGAAGTAAGTTATTAGCGTACAGTAGTATATTACTTACGTAAACAAAAATTTTCTTGTGCTATGTTATTAGCAAACTGAGAAATAGAGAAGAGATCAATTTGAAAGCAGGTTGTACTAATGAAACGGTGTCACGAATATAATTATACTAAAAATATGTAATTAAGTAAAATTTGATTTGTGAAGTTTTTTTGATAAAACTATTTACGAAATCTATATTAATCTATAAGGTCATCGCAGCGCAGAGGCCCAAGCGTGCGGCAGTAATTTGGCAGGTTGAAGGTTCGATTCCCACTCGAGAAAATGAAATTAATATTTTCATTTGCTCGCTGTGGTAGTGAGGCAAAGCGCGACGATCAGTTACGCCACTCAACACGCAATGCCTCCAGAGGCAGAAAGTGGGGAATGAACATGTTTTAATGAGAACAGAGTGGCTTAACACTAGGTTCCCAGGTTCCCTTAGCATAGCGTGCTATGTGCGGGATACAGTATTAAGCTAAAAAAAAATATTCCAGCTTTGGGCTCTTTCGCTTATAACAAAGTAGCCAGAGAGAAAGGAGTCCTAACCTACCGATCAACTTCACGCTGTATTGCCAGAGCGGGAATGTGAAAGTAATTTTTTTACACGAGTGGGAGACGAACCCACAGCCATTGTGTTTACTGTAAGACACTATACACCGCGTCATAATCACTTTTTCATAAATTTAAGATAATCTATATAGATCATTATCAATTACAGTACATAATAGGCAATTACATCCACGAACTTTGAATTTAAAGGCTGTTGTACTTCATAAAAAAAAATATTATGTTACTAAGCCATTTGTCTAATATATTCGCCCTTGATACATTCAAGTAGGTAGGCAAGGTTCTACAAAAACTATGTCAGGTCAAAATATTATGTTGTTGAACCACCATTTATCGTTAAATTTATGTAATTTATAAAGTATAACTTTACGAAACATAAATTATTATTCATTTATTTATCTAGATCACTGGCTCCCAACCAGTGGTCTATCTCAACATATGGCCCGCGAACGATTTTAATTTTATGACTGGAGATAGTGAGGCGAAGTTTCTGTTTGATTATTACAGTAAATTTTTATTATACCTATATGCATAGTGGTCCCTGCTACCAAGAATGATATAAAAGTAGTCTTTGATCAAGAAAAGGTTGGGAACCCCTGATCTATATTCTAGTAGAAAGATAATTGTTGATATTTTTATACGTATAGCAGGGCAAGCAAGAGGGACCTAATGTAAGGCCCTCTGACCCCAACGCACTGCTAAATTTTCGAGATATTGCGTGTCAAGTGGCAGAACTCAATCTTCTTACCAGAACAAGCAAAATTAAATAATACATTTCTATTGTAGAATTATATCTTTAAAGAGGAGTCTTTAGAGGATTAAAGAATTAACTTTAGCTAATGTTGAACTTGAAAAAAATTGCGTGTACAGACGGACAGACAGATAATTTATTTAAAATCATAGATTTATATTCTATTAGTGTTTACACATCGCTCTATAATGTCTTTTTCTCAAATACGTTTATCGTGTAGACACATTTTTTTTTTACTTTTTGACGTGAATACTTCTTAAAACCTAATGATAACGAAATCGGAGGATACATCTAAAATCCAATAAAATTATAACTACTGGGTAGCTAAAGAATCAAAGAATTTATTATAATAAGTGAGAGAAAATTATATTGTAAAATAACTTAAAAAGAAATATGGAATTGAAAAAACATAATCCGTTACATAAACGTATTCACGTACAACACATGGCCGTGTCTGTAACATAGACACTATAATAAAAAAATGGTTGTGGCTAAGAAAATGTATTAGTGAAGAAATTACAAAAATATTTTAAAAAATAACAAAAAAAACCGCCTTCAAACAATAAACTTAAAAGTAAAAAATAAATTTACTTAACATAAAGTACTATGATTTAAATAAATTTAATCAAAGAAAGATTATAATTAATTAAATTGATAATATTGAAGTCGGTGCCAATTAAAACACAAAGGCTTAGTAATTTAATATTAGTAGGAAGATTGCTGTAGCATTCGCTTGACACCGCCTTCTAAATTATAAAATTTGCCTTTAATTATTTTTATTTAACAAAATCAAAGTACGTTTTACTCATGGATACCATTTTGAGAAATGGACCAAATTAATCTACCTGAGGTAACTAACATTAAAAAAAATCTTTTCCTACAGAAGTCAGTTAAAAATATCTCATGTATCTACCTATATCTACTTCAAAAGAAATATACATATATTGTATATTTGAGTAAGTGGTTATTTATATAAGCCTTTGCTTACATATTTTCATAATCGTACGTATAATTTTTTTTTTTTTGCTTCAAGCTGTATCCCGCACATAGTAGATTGGACAGAAGGAAACTGGGAATCTAGTATTAAGACGTTTCCGTTCCCCACTTGCCGCCGAATTCTGGAGGCATTGCGTGTTGATTGGCGGAACTCAACGCCGTATAAATGAATATAAAAGTAATAGCTTGTTTTTATATAAATGTTAAAAAAATAATACAAATACAACATTAGTTCATCTTCACACTGTCAGCTTTAAGGTCATTCCTTTGGAAAAAAATAATATATTGACTTCATTTACGTATTCTTTGGTAAACACAAGTGTAGCTGAAATTTGATAGTATTCATTTATTCTGTTTGTTTTCCAGACATTGTATCCACTGTGTTATTTCAGCCATCTGTTTATATAACATTGTTTAATGTGGTGTATAATTTTTGAAGTATTTAACATCTCTTTGTATTTTCCCTTAGGATTATCGGCTATTATATGAGATGAAAGAGTTATTTCAATTCTTAATTGGTTAGCTTAATGAACGACTTTCAATGTCAAATATTATGGCACTAGGAAGCATTTATATAAAAAATATGCAATTTAAAGCAAAACATATGTGTAAAATAATAATAAAAATATTAAGGATGAGCGGAAAACTTCAAAACGCTAAATAAAATCACAAAATCTCTAGAGCATAACGATGAAAAATAAAATGATGATGATTACATGACTTATTACATACTAAATTGCGTCATTTTTAAGGTATTGTCATTATCACAGCTCTCTTAAATCAGTGCGGAAAGGTTCGCGCAGTGATTGGCTTATCAGTTTAACAAATAAACCGTTTAGTATTAACTTAAGACTTACCTGCATTTATAGTATAATCTTACCATATCATAATTGGCCTCGCGTACGTCTATTGAACAATTTAATATAAAGAAAATGTTTATCGCATCCGACGCAAATATTGTTTACATTAAACTGTAGTATATGTAAAAAAAAATTAAGTCGACGATAAGGTCTCGAAGTGTGTGAATTGTTGCTGAAAATTGACAAAAATTGCGAGTTTTAAAGTGTGTCCCCAAAAGTGTCACTTTATTTTTAACAAAAATGAATAAAGACAAAGAAAAAGAAGAATATAATCCGTATGAACATAGAGTAGTTGAAAAGCCAAGTTCGTAAGTATTCAATTAAAATCAACCATTAATTTTTTGAACGTTTTAGTAATATGTTTTACATGCAAGATTCCATAAATCTATTTAAAATGTTGATGCATATTTATAAAGGAAGCTATAATTCTAAAACAATACTTTTTAATCTACTTACTTTTAATATGCATTTTATAAGATATAGCAATATTTTCTCTAACACTACGTATACAGTTATAATTACGATAACTAGTCTTATAAAATTATTTTCGTATTTTGAATGAATTATTAGTAATCTAACCTCTTTGGATTACGGACCTAATGCGGTATCAATAAGAGTAGCACAAATGTGGTTCAAGAATTTGAAGTCTGGAAATTTTAGTGTGAAAGATGAGGTTCGCTCTGGACAGGGAGTAACAGATAAAATCAGTGCCTTCCTTGAGAAAATGGAGCAGATCTTTTTTTTCCTCTACTTCATCTTCATCTAAATACCCTCGTGATTTGGTACAGGCGACACATTGATTTAGAAAATTGGTTTACACTTGAGTTATTTAATTGTTATGTTTTCATTATTTGTAATAAGATATTTGGTTATCGCTATTTTTATTTATAATTGACAGGTTTGCACTTGCGTTATTATTTCTATATATTATTTCTTCTACATTTTTTTTGAATAAATTTATTAAATATATATATATATATATATATATATATATATATAGAAACCGGGCTATTGCTAATTTCTATTACGTTGTTCTTGAATATTTGTTACATTACATATCATACAGTGTTGAAGTCTTAAGCGGGTAAGTTAAGGAAATCTTTAATAAGGTGGTTCAGGCTCTGGGTGGAAACGATATCGCATGGGCACTTGTCTGTGGTAGTGGAGCAAGATTGATATATTAGTAGCTACGACATTGCTGAATAACTGGATGTTGATCATAAAACAGATTTACGTCATTTATGAAAGTATGGGTACAAAAAAAACTTGACATTTGGGTACCACATGATCTCACTGAGAGAAACCTAATGTGACGTGTTTCCATTTGCGATTCTTTGTTGAGACGTAACAATTCCGAACCAGTTCTTAAACAGTTGATTACGGGTGATGATAAATGGGTGACTTACGATAAGAATGTACGAAAAAGATCATGGTCGCAGCATGGACAAGCCCCACAGATCGTGGCAAAGCCCGGCCTGACTTGGAACAAAGTGATGCTATGTGTATGGTAGGATTGGAAAGGAATCGTCCACTATGAGCTATAAAACTATCGATTTTGACCTCTACTGTCAGCAACTGATGAGCAAAGATAGTCAAAAAACTATTTAGAAAAACCGGCCAGAACTGGTTAATAGGAAGTACAGATGAGTTGAGTGACGTGGAGAGGCCTCAATAGCATGTCTTATATAGATAATTTCTACATATTTATCAAAATCCCCGTCGTTATTATTTATTTTACGGCTTATAAGTTAATATTTATATTAGCAACGCTACACAAATTCGTCGTATATTTAATTAAATACGTAACACAGCATGCAGTAATCTAATGAGTTTGATTACTTTAAATTATATCTTTTATTGTTAATTCAGTAAAGTCAAGGCCTTCACGGTGCATTTTCTTGATATTTGACTGTGCCACAGCCCGCTACCTGTGAAAAATATGTGTTGCTAATCATTTAACTAAACTGTAGCACAATTTTTATACTTATCACATCGTCTGATTCTTAACTTCCATAATATTGGTATATTTGTGTGTGGTCATTTTTTTGTGATAAAATTTAAAAGTCAAATATATGATATGTACGCCTATGTATAGTGACTGGATGGTTGTTACTCTTTGGATATTTGGCTTCGATTTTAACCACCAGAACTAGTGTAAAATCATAATATAAAAATAGATAAAATATATAAATTTGAGTTTGTAAATATATTCCAAGTTATTTCCTTGCATTCATTCTAATACGATTAATCATATTTGTGACAAACATGACATATTTTGTAGATACCATTATGGACTCTAATAAATTATCCTTCAAATGCAATATACTTAGTATGTAATAATGTGTCAAAATCATCATCAGTCAAAATTTATATCCTGTAGATCAGGGATTCCCAACCTTTTCTTGATCAAGGACCACTTTTATATCATTCTTGGTAGCAGGGACCACTATGTATGTAGGTATAATAAAAATTAATTGTGATAATTAAACAGAAACTCACCATCCCCAGTCATAAAATTAAAATCATTCGCGGACCATATTTAGGCTTCTGCGGACCACTGGTGGTCCGCGGACCACTAGTTGGAAACCACTGCTGTAGATGATGTGGATAAGTTTAAATCTTACTCATCGCGGTTTTGTGATTATAACCAATCGTTGATATGGGCAATGTCTCACTGATACAACATATGATTGTATGATTGATCTGTAATGCAAGGCAGATATGATTATCTAAAATAAAAAGATGGATTGAAGAAAAAAATGGGAGGAATGATTTAAATATCTAAAATAAACTTTAGTTTAATTTAAAATTTAAACAATGTCAAAGATTTTGAACACGAGAAAATGCCAGAATTCTTCATTTGATTATCGCATAACCAAATGAAGAAGATATACATACTTAATATAACTTTTAAAATTGTTTGACTAAATCGCCTTGTATTTCGTCAAAATTACTTTGGTTTTAAATAAATCCTGTTTTAGTTGACCTCTGGAAGAAAGGATAGTTGGCTATTGTGTCAAACAGTTGCCTCACGTTAAAAATACTTGGGAGGATACTCGTATCCTCGAATACAAGGTTAGGATGGGGCTCGTTTGATGCGGAAAAACACTTCATAACGTCAAATTTTAACCAATAAGTTTTATTATTTACTTTAATATTTTATTAATTGCTAATGAGTAATATGAGTTTGTATACGCTAAAATACAAAAAATATGTTACATTGAAACTAATCTGATTTTGTTTTAGTAAAATTGTTATTCTCAAAACAACTACGCAATTATCATGAAGTAAATTACTTGTATACAATTTTTTATTTTATAATTAGCACTTCGGATTTTTATTACATTTATTATTTTTGTCCGCCGTATTCCGAGTAGGCGGAGGGAACCTAGTGTTAAGACACTCTGTTTCATACTTTTGATTGCGTGTTGAGTGGCAGAACTCAACGTTGCGCCTTTGCTTCGTTACCAGAGTGAAAAAATAAATGAATGTATCGAATCCACCCCCATAACTTTTTCATTATTTTCATTTTTAATAATTTTTCTTATAATATAATTATTTCTACTGTTGGAAATCCTGTAAATTCGTAGGTATGTTATAACGCTATAGAATCGAGCCAAAAAAATACCTATTAACGAATATATTATTCATAACTTGAGGCCAGTCATATTGCTTATGTAGAACCGTATGTGTCCAGTTAAACTATAAGAAATATTGTAATGACTGAAAGTTGTTAAGTGTGATGAGCATTTTGTAGTGACATTGAAATTGAAGATCTGTAACACCTGATGATGAGGCCAGGCGTGGCGCTGTGGCACAAAGTGTGACTGTAAAACCGACTGGTTGTGGGTTCGATCCCCACTGGAGGAGATGAAATATTTACTTAAATTTATATTTCCTTTTCTTCGCTCTGGTATCGCGGACAAGCGTTGAGTTCTGCCACTCAACACGCAATGCCTCCAGAATTCGGCAGAAAGTGGGGAACGGAGTGTCTTAACACTAGGTTCCCCCTGCCTACTCCGCTGTGTGCGGGATACAGCGTGAAGCTGATTTATTTATTTATTTATGTAACACTGATCAATAACCATAACAGTCTAGCTAAACCATAAGAAATAATGAAATGCCGCTTTAACAAAATTTGTTGAGCGTGACAAGTATTTGTCGTAACATATTGAAATTGAAGATCTGGAACATCTGATAAACAACCATAACAGTCCATCTAAACTATAAGAAATAATGAAATGCCTTTAACAAAACTTGTTAAGCGTGATAAGCATTTTGCAGTGACATATTGTAATTGAAGATCTGGAACATCTGGTGAATAATCATATCAGTTCAGCTATACAATAAGAAATAATTAAATGCCGCCTTAGTGAAATATGTTTAAGGTGTTAGGCATTTTCCATAGATTTTTTAAAATGATTTATTCTTAATCAATTAGCGGCTTCGCCCGATTAAACTGCTTAATTATTTTTTTTACAAACTGATTATACATAAATAAAAATACGAACCCATTGGCGTTTTTCTATTTGAATGTAACGTACTAAATCAATTTTTTTAAATGTTTATATTACAATATAAATATTTGGGTTATATTACAGGATTTTTTTAAGGATATATGATTGTTTTGCATATAATAAAAAATAACGTTTGTTGTTGCTTGACTCTTTACCTGTCTAATTTAAGTATTGTTCCATAGATTTACTTGCAATGTGGCTACAACTTTTATTTGTTACACTTTTCATTCTTTTAAAATCATTACCGAATTGTGAATTAAAATATTTTACTCCTCATATACTCATCCTCCATACAACATAGCGTTTTAATAATTAATTTAGATAGAGACTCATCAGAATCATAAAAAAGGATATTATCACAAAGTTTACTTAAATTAGCTTCACGCTGTCTCGCTAGCAGGGTAGTCAGTAAGAACGGAGCGCCAAACGCTACGGATTATTAGATATAGATATTATCACATTTTTCTGCATTTTTAAGAGTAATAATTATAACAAAATATTTAGTGCATAGTGTTTAATATGTTATATTTTTTGATGTAACATTAATTAAGTTGTTACAATGCAAGTGGAAAAATTATATGTTTCGTCAGTTTGTCTTACACATCCACATTGCACATCCTATCTTATGCATTCTTTAGTCTTTTTTTTATTCATACAACATAAAAGTAATTACTGTACGTTATATCTAGAAGAATCGATATATGTTGTCGCTGACTTTCTTGTGGAACTTTTAAAGGATTACAATACGGTCATATATGATTTTTGACTTAAAACGTTTATGCCGCTCATGAGGCACGACTCACGACACAATGACCGCTCAACTATTGTATTTTAAAACTGTGTTATATTCTAAAATATACATTTCAGTGATGTGCTGTAAAACTATTAATTCTGCGTTACATGCGTTTGCTTTTTAAAGATTTTATAAAGATCTATACCATAAAGATCTCTATATAAAGAGCACAACGCATGTAACGTATTTAATTGGATAAAGAATAATACTGTATTGATGAAAATATTTTTTTTATAATTTGTACAAAATAAAAATGGTTACTGTAGGTTATCTTTAAGAGAAGAAATACATAAAATCACGCTCAAGCTTCAGGCTGGGGGAAGGGAGAGGGAGGGAACCTAGTGTTAAGACACTCCGTTCCTCACTTACCGTCGAATTCTGGAGGCATTACGTGTTGAGTGGCGGAACACAACGCCGCGCTTTGCCTAGACACCCGAGCGAAGAAACGGAAATATATATTTATATAAATATTTCATTTACTCGAGTGGGGATCGAATCCACAACCAGTCGCTTTTACAGTCACTCTTTGTGCTCATGCGCCACGACTGGCCTTGTTCTATAAATACATATATGTGTTAATTTCATTGGTTCTAAAAAAAAAGTCCGTGACACCGTATATTTATCTCTTAAAAATAAGTCACAACAAAAAGTAATTGAAATTTTAATTGAAAAAAGAGATGTTTGAACCTTTTTATAAAAAAATATTGAATTGTGATAAGTTTAATTCGGAGACAAAGATAGACAGACAGAGAGATCCTGCCAAGTACGAGATACAACGCCAAGCAAAAAATATATACTACATCTACAGGTTCAAATATGTAGATAATTAATATTTATTATAAAATATTTTTTATTACAGAGACATAAGAGCTACAGCCAATATAATCAAAGCGTCGCTGGGATCTGGTTTGCTTGCTGGACCACTCGCCTTTTCAAACTCTGGTTGGGGAGTGGGTATTGTCGGCACCCTCTTAATCGGTTTTATATGCGGCCACTGCGTCCATATACTTGTAAGTAAACGGGACAAAATTTATATAAAACTTTTCGTTAAAAACAATTGAAAGTAATATCTAATAAAATATTCCTTTAAGATATTGCGTGTTGAGTGACGGCCTCCAGAATTCGGCGGAAAGTGGGCAACGGAGTGTCTTAACACTAGGTTCCTTCTGCATATATTTATTTTATTTGATAAATTATGTACAGCTGTAGGTTATTTTATTACCGACATACGATTATGAAACGACTGTTATGAAAAACTTAAATTAGTTTACAGCAGTGATTCCCAACCAGTGGCCCGCGGACCACCAGTGGTCCGCAGAAGCCTAAATATGGTCCGCGAACGATTTTAATTTTATGACTGGAGATGGTGAGGCGAAGTTTCTGCTTAACAGTCACAGTAAATTTTTATTATACCTACATGCATAGTGGTCCCTGCTACTAAGAATGATATAAAAGTGGTCCTTGATCAAGAAAAGATTGGAAACCCCTGGTTTACAATATAATTGCATTATATTATATATATACAATGATGATACGATATTTAGTTTGAAGAAGGAATCTTGGACACACTAAAACTACTATTTCATAATCATAGGTAAAAACGTCCCGTGGCTGTTGCAAAATAGAAAGGAAACCGCTACTCGGTTATGCTGATACATGTAAATCGGCATTTCAAAATGGACCAAAAGGTGCCCAACGTTATTCACATGCTGCCAGGTAAGTACCTATAACTTACAGTTAAATATAAAAACATATTTATTTTTTAATTTATAAGAACTTGTATAGAGGCTGTCGTGGCCCGGGAAAACAAGGGTATGACTGTAAACGTAACGGTTGGGAATTCGATTCCCACTCGAGGGAAATTAAATATTATATTTTAAGTTCCAGTCAACACGCAATACTTTGAGAATTCAACAGAACATGGTGCACGGAGTGTCGTAACATTAGGTTCCTTCTCGTACCCTGCTATGTGAGGAATACTGTTTGAAGCTAAAAAAAACTTATCAACTGTCACTTGAAATATAAATTTCTTTCCTAACTCTGAAACTAATAAAATAAATGGAAATCATAATTTTGTAGATACAATAATCATCTAACAAGCACATGATGAAGTATATACTTACTTATTTAGAAAACGTATAAAAATTTGAACGTAGCGGGACTCGAACCCGCGCCTCCTGGAAACCGACCAGGACAAATTTTTATACTTTTTCTAAATAAGTATTTTTCTTTCCTAAGTGTGGAACAACACTTTAAAAATATTTAAAAGTATATACTTACCGTACCTCGTTGACTACGAGGTATATGTATTTTGTCTCAATATTTATTTAACGTGTCTTTACTATCGTCACATTCTTCATTATTTAAACATCAACATAACATTCATCTTGATTATTTAAACTATAAAAATATTATTTTAAAAAGTGAAACATAATAAAGGTCGATTTAAATTTGCAAAACGCGCCATCGTTGGTTGAAACCAAACGTGATGGAGACAAAAAATTGATTGTATAGGTGTCGATATGCGTAATAATTTAGTTTTGTTTGCAATAAAAATAGTTTAAACCATATATGTCCTTAGGAGTTATTTTTCAAGTGAATCTATTTTTTAGTAAATGTTATTTTGTGGATAGAATATTTCGTAACAAATTCCAATTTCAAATCCGATCCAAGATCAAATTAAAAAAATATATATTACGTTACATCTATCGAATGGCTTTAAGCGCGTGCGCTGTAAAAATTGTAAAATATATGTCAGTATATTGTATAGAAGAAATGTTCTTTTTTATTACTTCTAAAAAAGTGTGGAATACCGTATATTTATCTCTTATAATAAGTCACAAGGCAATTCACAAGGCAAGTCACTTATAAACAAGGCATTTTGTGACAAAAACTAATTGAAAATTACAATGTGATTTCAATATTTTCTACCCGTTGAGACATTTTCGCGCATGTGCTGCTTTAATGCTAAGTATTGTATGAAAATAATGTACTGGAGTATAGATCTACAAAAAAAGTCAGCGATAGCATATTCGTATCTTCTAAGGATAACGTATAGTGAGCATATTTCTGTCTAAAAGTAGTAATTTCAATATATTTTTTTATTGTGAGGGATGTTTGATAATGACATTAATCCTTATCCTTTTAAAAACTTTATTAATTTTCTACGTTAAGCGAAGATAAAATTTACTCTTTACACTATTTCAATTAATTAATTAATTATTACAAATAGTTTTAGAGAAAATTTTGCAGCCGAAAAGTGAGCGTTGAATTATTTTAAATTTACATTTTCTCAAAATGTATACGTTTAAATAACATGCTATGAAAGCCAAAGCATATCTTCATAAAATTTCCTTGTTGAACTAATAAAATAGGACTTTTATTCCATACAATACCAGTACTGACATATATTTTACTATTTCTGATCTATTTCTGCAGCGCACGCGCTGAAAGCAATTTAATGTTATTTCGTTGTGTATACATGTAATATAATATAGATTTAATGTTTAAATTCTTTTGCCATCATAATTTTATACCATTGTTTTCTTACTTTCGCATCGCTTGAAATATAAAATTTTAAAAAAATTAAATTAAATTAGCTTCACGCTGTATCCCGCACACAGCAGGATAGGCAGAAGGAACCTAGTGTTAAGACACTCCGTTACCCACTTTCTGCCGAATTTTGGAGGCATTGCGTGTTGAGTGGCAGAACTCAACGCCGCGCTTAACCTCGACACCAGAGCGAAGAAATGGAAATATAAATTTAAGTAAATATTTTATCTCCTCGAGTGGGGATCGAACCCACAACCAGTCGGTTTTTGCAGTCACACCTCGTGCCGCTGCGCCAGAATTCAGCAGAAAGTGGGGAACGGAGTATCTTAACACTAAGTTCCCTCTGCCTACCCTGCTGTGTGCGGGATACAGCGTGAAGCTGATTGATTGATTATTTTATTTATTTATTTATTAGATCCACTAGTGATAATAACGTTACACAGTGACAAAGAAAAGAAATACAAAATAAATCTAAACTCTAAATGCACCATCTTTTAAAGTGGATGCTATAATATACAAAAATAATAAAATGTAGGGTTTTAATTATTTTATTTTGTTTACAATTTCAATAAATTAAATAGAATTTAGTATTTGCACTTCAGTACAATACTATATTTGTAAATAATAAAATAAATAGTAGAATTTATAGCATTTTCAATCAAAAGTGGCAATTGAATTTGTACTGAAACACGGAACGCCTTACGTACCTTTGACCAAAATTTTCAATATTTTTAATTTATATATTTTTTTCCTACCTTGTGAAGATGTAAATGACTATTTGAGAAATTTAAAAAAATATCATGTATATTCATTTATTATGTTTTTATCATTGTAAAGACATTGCCCTGTTACTTTGTTTAAAATTACTTTTTTTAATGACTTCGTTCCGTTGCTTTATTACTTACAGATAAAAATTAACATTGAATATTTACTTTATACATACCTAAATTAAGAACAAAAGAAAATAAAATGTCATACATTATATAAATGGTTTTCTTAAATTGAACGTTTCAGTTGAAACCGAAATAATTAGCTGCATAAATAAGACTATTATTGTAGACATAAGAGAACATTTTGTGCAAACTTTAAAGAGAATATATTTTTGTGACAATACAATAAGGCATTGTATTTTTATTATACATTTTTGGATAAGAATTTTCAGGTTTTGCAAAATTAATTCGAAGGTTGTTTTAAGATAAAGATGGAATAGCATCATTATATACATACGTTCGTAATTTACCTATAATTATTTTATTATGCGGCATTTACGAACAGATAGGTTATATAATTTATATATTCAATCACGATAAAGTTATTATCATAAATTTGAGAAAGTGCAAGTACTGCGTGGCTGCATGAGAGAATGTCATTTGCGCGGAGCCTAGGCTTACGGCCGTAAAGGGTGTTGAATTATTTGAATTTTACATTTTCTCGAAAAGTTAACGTCCAAATTACATGCTATAAATGCCAATGATTATCTTTATAAAATTTCCTTGATGATGGATTAACTTTCACCCGTAAAATTCAATATCTTCGTCAAATAAAAAACGATGAACATAACCTTCGAAATTTTCAATTATTTTTAGTCGTAATATGCCTTATTGTGACTTATTTATAAAATATAGATATACGGTGTAGACAAGGACTTTGTTTTAGAACTAATAAAATTAAATGTTTTTGTAGTACAAAATTAAATGTTTAAAAAATGTTAATTAATTAAATATTTAAATATAGATATACGGTGTAGACAAGGACTTCGTTTTAGAACTAATAAAATTAAATGTTTTTGTAGTAAAGCAATTCGTCGATGTTCATTATTATTATTATTATTTTGTTATTTAAAGCTAACTAAGAATTACACTCTGATTAGCACTCCTGGGAAATGCAGCTTTCATATAAAACAAGAAAATCGAATATCCGACCAGTAATTCCAGAGAGCTTACCATTAAACAAATAAATAAACGAACGAACGAACGAACAAACGAACAAACAGACGAATGAACTAACCAACAAACAAACAAACAATCATCAAACGAACAAATTCTTTTGCTTTATTATATTAGTATAGATATGTACAGGCGTTTACAGTAACAGTTTGTGCCCCTGCAGCACGAATGGCCTCATATTTATAATATTACAACATTTTATAAAAACGTCTTTGCTAATTTACTTACAGGAAACCCGCCCTGTTCAATTAATAATAGCGCTACATCCTTGTCGGTTATTTATTAGTTTGTTACACCGGCACACCGATTATTACACAAATTTACCTTATCACGCCACCACACCTTAAAAAGGTATCATATCATTATACCTAAATAACTCTAATTACATCCTCTTACATTAACAAGGTTAAATAACCTATTAATAAAAGTGAATTATTAATAATTCTACTTAAAAACATTCTACGGTCTTATGTTATTCAAAAATGTATGCACATTCCATATTTCTATTGTATATATGACAAGTTTATATGTTATTGTTTTGATTCGTTTTCTGTATATATCTACTTTACTAAAATATACTCTCCGCCAAATTTTTCACCGCTGAACTCAACGCCAGGCCAGACCTTTTTGCCTTGATGTCAGAGAAATGAAAATATTAATAAACTAGCGGCCAGCCCCCGGCTTCGCCCGCTTAAAATACATGATTATTGATTTAATAACCAGAATTGATTGACAACTGTAATGACTACTAATATGTTTTTTTATTACTTTAATCTGTAATATTCTAATATGATTTTTTTACGACATTATCGTAATTTCTATAAGAATTTTTGATTGTTTCGAACTAAAAAAAACGACCAATGTTGATATTTGATGTTCATAAAATATACATAAAGCTAATTATTTATTATATGTACATATTTTTGTAACATTACGTTCTTTTTACCTATGTTATGTTTTTTAAAACTCTGTAAAATATGCTGACTTCAGTTAATAATTGAATGCTTTGCTTCAGAAACAGCCTTAAATGCTAAATTATTGATTTGAAGGATTCATAATATTCTTTGTAAAATAATTGTAATGATTGCATATTAACTCCTGTACAGTTTTTAAATTAGTTACATATATTATTAGCTAAATGTACAATTGGTAAATATGTAGTTATTACAGTGTACATGTAGAAAGGATGGTTTTAGGCATTTTTATATAGATTTATTTCAAACGAACGAACGAACGAACCAAAAAATCTATGCATTTGCTTGATATCTCTTTGAAGATCAAATCGTTCTTTATCTCTGTGTTGAATTAATTACGATTTCAACTTAACTGTTATGATTTATGAAGGTAATCTCCTTTTATGATTTAACTGTTATGATTTATGAAGGTAATTTTGATGAAACAAACTTTTTTTGTTAAGTTGAATTAAAAGAAAGCAATTGAAACTTTTAAGTAAATCGGTTCAGTTCTTTCAGAGAAAAACGTGACTCCTGCATATCGACAGACAGACAGACAAGAAATTCAAAAAAATATATTTTTGCTTTCTATTATTCTTTTTAAGTGTCCCTCTATCCATTTCAGTCAAAATTACTAAATGTACGGACAAAATATTTTTACTGTCTTATTATAAATAGAGATAATAATTCATTTTATCACGTCTCGCGTCAATCGTCACGTTACAGTCTCCCCTTGAACCCTTGCGGCACGACGAACTCTAATACATACTATACTGTAATGTAGTAAGTCTACATATATTTCATCATTACGTTTCAGTTAAAGAAAATACATTTTAAAAATTAGTCATAAAGTATTTATAGCGTTTACAACCATAATTTTATTATTTCTTGATTAATTTAAAACAAAAATAAACAATAAATTACATAAATTAAACAATTAACTAAAAACAATAATAAATAATTAAACGATTGATTTATGTTTCAGTATATTTGCGGAGTTCGCGTTGGTTTCAACATACGTGGGCGTTTGCTGCATTTATACTGTGCTCATATCTGACTCTATAAAACAAGTCTGTTTTTTTATATATAATATATATTTTTTTATAATTTGATCTTAAGTTATGAAACAACTTATTTTTGTTTAAATTACAGATCGTTGATAAGTATATTCCAAGCGTCAATCTATCCGTCGAATACTACTGCTTGATCATCCTAGTACCTTTATGCCTATTATGCCAAGTGCGATATTTGAAATGGCTTGCAATTTTCTCAATGCTGGCCAATATTTTTCTGGTCCTTACATACTTCATATGCTTATACTATATTTTTGGAGGCGAAATCAGTTTCGCAGACAAGAAAGTCGTCGGCAATCCAGCAAGATTTCCTGCGTTCTTATCGTAAGTACTCGTATGTAATAGTGCCGTCACGTTAATTTCATTTATTGTTCTTCTTCAATTGAAACAATACCTGGATGTGTATAAAATCATAGTGTAAGAATTACCTAAACAAATTAATTCTTATAAATTTTGATACTTATACATATCTACACTACTTATATTTCTCTACTAATAAAGCTATAAGGTTTAAAAATCAAATCAGCTTCACGCTGTATCCCGCACACAGCAGGGTAGGCAGAGGGAGTTCCGGAGGCATTGCGTGTTAAGTGGCGGAACTCAACGCCGCACTTTGCCTCGACACCAGAGCGAAGAAATCAAAATATGTTGCAAATGTTAGTTAATATTTTATTTCCTCGAGTGGGGATTGAACCCACAACCAGTCGATTTTACAGTCACACCGTGTGCCCCTGCGCCACGACTAGCCTCATTACTACATATGACATTATTTTAATGAATGAATGACTAGTGACATTATTTTAATGAGTACCGTTTAAGTTTGATTGTATTGCTATAAAGTAACTATATATTATAATACATCATGGATATTTTTAGAATTTTTTTGCAATTTTTTTAACAATTTTGTAATAATAGCTTAGGTAATTTAAATCGATCTTATTTAGCTTGTCTTCGTCGTTATTAAGGTCTTCGCAAAAATTAAGGTTAAAGGGAAGGGAAAAATCTTTCCTTCGTCCGATTGGCATAAAATCTGGTTTTATCTTTAAATATTATAGCTTTGATGATAAATATTAATAAACTTTCCTCATTACACAGTTTTTATCAGTAGTTACAAACAGCACAGGATTTAAAAAAAAAAAAAAAAAATTAGCTTCACGCTGTATCCCGCACACAGCAGGGTAGGCAGAGGGAACCTAGTGTTAAGACACTCCGTTCCCCACTTTCTGCCGAATTCTGGAGGCTTTGCGTGTTGAGTGGCAGAACTCAACGCCGCGCTTAACCTTAAGCACAGGATACCTGACTATATTATATTTTTATAATCCAATTATATTATACTACAAAAAATACTACTAAATATTGCCGATCTTCCGCTTATCATTCTCAAAAAACATACCAGAACGGAAAAGGGATATCTCTCGTTCTATTTTACGCAATTCAACTTCGCCACCAATACCTACGATTCGATATCGTGAATGAGGCGCATGCGATATTGTCGCTTTGATAAATTAGTGTCTGTGTGCGTCATTCTTAACAAATGACGTTTTATTTTACAACGGTAATTTTATTAATTATTTTGTATGAAAAAATCACTTTTTAATTTTTCACTTTTGTTTTGATTGTATTAGGATATTATAGAGTAGTTAAAACTGTGGTTTCATTTAAAGTGGTGATGACAAAACCACTATATAGTAATCTAGATCTCCTAATCTCATAATTTATTATTTTAGTCTAGATTTATTGTAGTGTATATTTTTGTCTACTAAATTTTTTTTATAACATCTATTAATTATGTATCCCTAAAAAGGAGCTGAACGCATTAACATGACAATTTTTTTTTTGCAAAACTATTAAAATAAATAATTTTCAAAATAAATTAATTTTAAAATAGCCATCAATCATCTGAGTGGAGATCAAACCAACAACTATCGCATATGCAATCGCTTTCCCACTGCGCAACCATGGTCAATAATGATGTCACAAGTCTTAAATTTCAATCATTATTATAGTAACATTAACATATGTGAATTTGTAATGTTCCCATGAAAAACATAAATGTGAAATGTGAGCCAAGTTAAATGTTAAGTAATGCATCGTTCTCGACTTCACCGACAAAGTAATGTAGTTCCAGCCTGTACTGGACTATTGATATTTGTTTTGTTTAGCTAACATGCGACATTTCTTGTCACCATCTAAAACAGATGTTATATTACAATAATAATATAAAATAATAAAATAGAAACACTTTAAAATATGTCGCTTTTGTCCTGGTCATTATTAAAATATCCTCAACGAATCTGAACACATGTACAAATATATATTTAAGTAAATTGCACAACGAGAAGTGGTTCAAAATAATGCAACAAGGTTTTCGTTCGTTTCGTTTATAGGTACAAATTAAGTTATTAAAAAAGTATTATTATTTATATTACCTCATCAGACTTCTGAAAATTAATTATAGCTTAGTTGTAAATTCTATTTCCACTTAGACGAATGATTAAAATATTTTTTATTCCCCCCCTTTGATAAGACAAAACGCAGCGTTGAGTTACACCGATTAACAATTAATGGCCGGTCTTGACTTCTTTTCTAAGCTGAAAAAAAATACAATCAAGTGATCCTTGAAATCTACAAATGATTATTGATGATCATTAGAATAAAAAAAACATAATTTGATATATTTTTAGAACTGTAATATTTGCTATGGAGGGCATCGGGGTTGTGATGCCAGTTGAAAACGCCATGAAGAAACCTCAGCATTTCCTCGGCTGTCCTGGTGTACTCGTCGTGGCTATGTCAGCCATTGTCTTCTTCTACAGTACCCTCGGCCTTTTTGGTTATTTGAGATACGGAGACGTGCTACGAGGCTCTATCACTTTAAATTTACCCATAGATGAATGGTATGTTAACCATTGAATGCTAGATGGATTTAAATATTATACTTTATTTTTTTAAGTATTCAAGCTTGTATATGCTTGTATATTATACATTAACTGGCTTAGGCCAAAAACTGTGTCAATATACATTTGAGTCGATGTTGTTTATCTAATCTAAGGTAGGCGCTGAACAAATATCAACAATAAAATAAAAAAAATACAATGTATCTAAAGGAAAATGAATAAAGAAATATAACTCAATAAGATAAAAAAATGTATTTTTATATATTATATTTAATTTAAAGAAGATCTTTCATTAATAGACATGCATGCAAGTTGGATATTTCGATTTCCTATCATTTAAGTAAAGGAAATTTAATTAGAAATTAGCTCCGTATGTATATGTTATTCGTAGCGTTATCTAAATCTAATTATTATATAATTTTTTTTTTCACAATGTATGTACGCTGAACCCTATTGACCTAGTGTTCAGATACGTAAGGACAATTCCATTCTCTTCTTTCTGCCAAATTGTCGAGGCATTGCGTGTTGAGAGGTGGCTCAAAGCTGCGCTTTGCCTCGTTACCAGAGCCAGGAAATAAAAATATTAAATGTTTCATCCCCATAGTAGGATCGAACGCACAACCGTCGCCATTACAGTAGCACGCTTGTGCCACTGCGCCACGACGGCCTCAGTACCATAATTATGTAATTATGGTAGTACTTAGGCCGTTTATACAAATTTAATTTAAATATCACCGGATACTTTAAAAACATCCTATACTCGACATCAATTGAAATATATAGTAAAACAAGTTGCTATCACGGTAAAAACAGTTCCGGCGTTATCTAAAGTCTGCTCTCGAAGAAGATTAAAATACAATACAAAGTATGCATGTACTAGGTTGTTAATGAAGAATGCAGTAAAACTCGACATGAAAATATGAAAAACAAACTTGTTGATATAATACCTTCTTTTGCACTTTAATATTTAACGCATTCCTGTTAATGAAAATTGTAGAATATTTGAAAAAAAATGTAAAATAATCTTAAGTAATCTAGAAAAAAAAATGTTACTTTGAAATTTTTCCTTTTTTTCTTTCAGGCCCGCTATATGCGCGAAAATATTTATTGCACTATCCATTTTCTTTACGTATCCTCTGCAATTCTATGTAGTGTTTGACATCTTTAAGAAATACACTGATCCCTACATAAAGGACAATTACCGTACTATTATTGACATTGTGGCAAGAAATATCGGCGTTTTATGTTGTGGTAAGTATTTTTTTATCTATAACTGTGTAAAGTAATCTCCTTTCTTCCAGTCAATTTTCTTTGCGTGTTTTCATTTCGCCTATGTCACAATGAATGAAATGTGACATAGGCGAACTGAATTATGCTCAATTGGCACGCTCGAAACGCCACACTAGAAGTAAGAAGAAACTCAAGTAATTTGTATTATTTATCACTAAAAAGATTTTGGAATGTCTTTTCCTTGACTTTGTTAGACAATATAAAACTGTAGATTCTGCCAAACAAAATAAATAATTACATATGGTTTTATCCATAAATCTTTAAAAGCTTTTTTTTACTATGAGTTGTTTAACGCCTCAGACTTTTGTCGTCTGTCGTCGACTTTTTGTTCTTTTTTTAGTTGTTAGGGTTTTTTTTTAAATGTGAAGTGAACATTTATGTTTTTAAAGGCCTGCGTACCTTTTTGTCAATATTCGAGCTTTGAGGTCGTTGATTATGTTGATTGCGGAGCAGTTAATTGGTTACGCAATTTTTTTTTGTCTCCTCATCTTTGTAGGAAATAATTATTTTGATGTTGTGTTCCACTATATCAGTCACGGAACCTTCATTTGCCTGACGACTGTACCTGCCGTTAGCGTCTTTCTGGGCGTCAGTGTAATAGATGCATCCTTTTATATATTTTGATAAGGCGACGACAGCGTATGATATGCTGTCGTGTAGAACGTTCTTAATAGCCTTTGTTTGGATGATTACTATAAATTCGTATGTAAGTCCCTGAGATTCGTTGAGATTCGTTTAATTAGTGTTGGTGGTATTTCAGGTTGTTTTGGTGTTCCTCTTCCGTGGCTATTTTCCTTTCGAACTTAACTTCCGTAGTTACACTTTTTGCTGCTACTTAACTACCGTTTTGTAGCCATTGCTATCTGAAAGATATCCTCTAAGAACTTTAAGAAACTTGGGAGCCTCTGGTTGTCAGCTATCAGAGCGGGGCTAAGCCTGGCCTTTCAAAGGCTTTCTTATATAATCCATAAACGCTATGAAAAGTGGCAATTCCTTCGGACTTCTATATAATATGCAGCAATGACTATGGTGCTTTGGTCTTTTCGAAAACCAACATGTTCGGGAGGCCGAAAGTGGTAAAACCTGCTGTCTGATGTTTCTCGAAAACAACTTGTAAACGTAACGGTGAGAAGATGCCAGTCGCATCTTTTGGCTGATCTTCTCTGTTCCACGAGTTAGAGAGTCTCGTCGGAGAGTTTTTTTTATTTTGGTACGGAAAGTTTAAAAATACTTGGATCCTACTGTACGGCCAGTATCCACCACCTTGCTTGTTTTTTTAATTTTATAAAAAAATCTTTGCTTAGTGTATACTAATTGGGGAAAAATATTTTGGGCAAACGTAAAATTAAGAGGATAACAATAATCATACTTTTCCCATTTTTTCACTAATGATAGTTATACTTTTCCCATGTTACAGGATATGCAGAGCGAACCTAGTGTTACACTACGTTTGCCACTTTCTGTTCTCTATTTCCTTTTCCTTTCCAATATCTCCTTTTTATAATTATACTTCTTTTCTAAGATTATAATTTAAACACAATACATTAAATTTAATAAGGCAATTGCATCATAGTAGTTCTGTCGTTCGTAATGATAATGAAAGACAATAAGTAAGCAAAGGAAATATTAATTCATACCAGTCGAGGCCAGTCGTGGGGTAGGGGCACAAAGTGTGACTGTAAAACCGACGAATATTTTGTCTCCTTGAGTGGGGATCGAACCCACAACTACTCGTTTTTACATTCACACTCTGTGCCACTGCGCCACGACTGGCCTCATGAAATATTTACTTAAATGTATATTTCCATTTCTTCGCTCTGGTGTCGAGGCAAAGCGCGGCGTTGAGTTCTACCACTCAATACGCAATGCCTCCAAAATTCGGCAGAAAGAGGAGAACGGAGTGTCTTAACACTAGGTTCCCTCTGCCTGCCCTGCTGTGTGCGTGGTACAGCGTGAAGCTTATTTGATTAATTATATATTTATTTCAGTGGGAATCGGTATAGCCTTGCCTCTATTAGAACAAATAATAAACATAGTGGGTGCCTGCTTTTATTCAATTCTTGGCCTCGTGATTCCTGGAATTATAGAAACAGTTTTCCGATGGAACAACCTCGGGAAATGCAAATGGATTCTCTGGAAAAATGTTGTTATCGTATTCTTTGGACTCTTCAGTCTTGTTTCGGGGTGTACGGTTACTATAATGGATATTATACAGATATTACATCGTAAGACAGAATAGTGTAACAAAATTAAATTAATTTATTTCATTAAATTAAATTAATAAAATTATCAGCCTTATTTTTATTTGTTTCTCGTTTCCGATATAATAAATTCTGTTAGAACTGAAATATTGTAGTACAAGTCGTGGTATACAGGGTGGAAGTGTAAGCACCACTTTAAATGAAATCACAGTTTTAACTACTGTATAAGAGCCTAATATAAATCAGAAAAAATAAATTTCCAAAAATGAAAAAGTTATTTTTTCAAACAAAATAAATAGTAAAATTGTCATTTTAAAATAAAACGCCATTTGTAAGGACGAAGCGCGCACACATAAACCTATCAAAGGAACATCGCCGCACACGGCTCATTCCGAAATCGAGTCGTAGGTATTGGCGATAAAGTTCAAAGTTTTAAACAACTTTAGTAGTATTTTTGTAGTAGTAAGTGTTTATGTTATTGGGATCTATACGTAATCGCGTCACACGAAATACAGGTATGGATAAAAATCGTGAAATGAAACAAAAATCCTACGTCCAAACTGTTGATGCATCTTGATTAATTTCTTTAGGTATAAGTTGGAAATATTTTACCTATATGCTGTTTCCGTAAATGGAACGCTGCCTCTTCCATCCTGTATATATTTTATTTGCTAACATTTATGCTCTAAGAGACTACTATCTACCCCTTATCTTTTGAGTTATAATAATAAAACTGAGATTAAATTAATAAAACTTTTATATTCATCAGAAGAGCAAATCAGTTTTAGCTTGTCTGTTCTATGTAACGCAATATAAATGTTATAAACAGTTATTACTTTATACAACGCTGTTTACAATGGCTAGTGAAAAAAAGGAATTGGAGGCTCAAGAATATAATCCGTTCGAGCATCGGGTTGTAAAAAAACCTAACTCGTAAGTACATCATATTGTTACTAAAGTGCGTTCCATATTTTATAAAAAAATGGTATACCTACATGATTTTTTATTTCAGCGATATAAGATCCCTAGCTAACTTAATTAAGGCGTCATTGGGTACCGGAATTTTTGCTGTACCCTTAGCCTATGCCAATGGAGGGTGGGGGGTGGGCATTGTGGGCACTTTTATTATAGCTTTGTTTTGTGGGCACTGTGTTTATATTTTTGTAAGTATTAGCTCATAATAGTTAGTAAAAAAGGCTAAATTTTTTTTATATTGAATATATTGAGCTAGTTACTTTAATTTTAGTTTTTTGTGCTTTAAAAACGTAAAAATATGGTTTGTTGTAGGTAAAAACATCTAGAGAATGTTGTAAGCTTGTACAAAAACCCCTATTAGGTTATGCAGAGACATGTCAAGTAGTTTTTGCTACTGGACCAAAGAGGCTGAGGCCCTTTGCAAAAGCTGCGAGGTAAGATTAAACATTTTGCTTAAATAATTTTTGTTTACATTATTTACTCAGCTTTCCGCTGTATCCCGCATACAGTAGAGTAGGCAGAGGGAACCTAGTGTTAAGACACTCCGTTCCCCACTTTCCCTCGTTTTTTCGAGGCATTGCGTGTTCAGCAACGAATGCAATGCCTCGCTTTGTCTTGTTACCAGAGTAAAGAAATTAAAATATTAATTAATAGTAATTTATTCCCCTGAGTGGGAATCAAGCCCACAACCGTCGCATTTACAGTCGCGCGATTGTACCACTGCGCCACGACGGCCCCAAAATATTAGATACAATTAGATATAACAAAAAAATATGAATGGTAAAGTCTTAATTTTGTGTTTTCAATTATTTATTAGTACCATTAGGGCTCGGTTCATAAATCACGTGAAGCTCGAAAATGGGGGAGGAGTTTGGCAAACATCACGATATATCACAGGGGGGAGGGGAGGGAGGTGGGATTTATGTAGTAAGAAATCACGTGTATTTTTCAAGGTGATTGCTAATCCGTGATCCGAGGACAATGTTCATATATTTATTAAATACTGTTCATGTATTTACTATTGATGACAGCATGATACACTATCCATTTTATTATTTTTATGCAAGTCAAAGACATCCTGTCACTTTTCAGTCTAGACATGTTTATCATGGTCCTTATCTTTCCTAATATAAAATGAAATAGTATTATTATACCTGTATTTAATTAAAGATAATATTCAAAAAAAATAAATTAAATTTTAATTTAAATTAATGGACGGCCCCTTATCAACATTTTAAATGAAATAAATTATGTTTAAGATGTGAAGCTTCAAAAAATTGTTAATTTTCAGCGTATTTGCCGACTTTTCAATGATTTTCACCTACATCGGGGCATGTTGCATATTTAACGTGTTAATTGCCGATTCACTTAAACAGGTCTGTATATTTTATTTGGCATGCTTACCTATATAAAATTGAATATATACACATTTAAACCTACGGTTTTCGTAACCAAGAATTAAAATAATGTTTTTATTTACCATTGTATTATTTACCCTACTTTCAGTAGGGTAAGTTTAACTATGGTAATATGTTTTACACTTGATATATGTACGTTTGTTCCTATATGGCGCTATAGAAACCAGACACGCTTACTGATTTTAATGATTCTTGTCAAATGATTCGTCTTTATATTAAAGTTCATAAAATTTATATTCAGTTCATATTTTTAATTTATGAAAACGGCATCTCAAGATCGATCTTAATATCAAAAGTATAATTTAATATATTACTTGTACGCTGTTGAGTATAACTTAGAAAATTGTTCAAAAATATCATTATTGTTATTAACTTTTATAATTTTTTGTTTTCAGCTTTTAGATCAATATATACCAGGTTATATTATACGATTGGAATACTACTGCTTGATAATAATGATACCGTTGATATTCATGGTACAAATTAAATATTTGAAGTGGTTGTCGTCTTTTTCTGCAGTGGCAAATGTACTGCTTACATTTACATTTGCAATATGTTGTTTCTACATTTTCAAAGATAAAATAACAATATCAGATAAGCATGTAGTTGGATTGCCTTCAAGATTTCCTATTTTACTTTCGTAAGTTAATACTCATGATAAATTGTTAAGTTATATTTCTGGGTATTCATTAACATAGGTTAATAAAAAATCTTTATACAAGACTTTTACTAAAATAAATATAAAAGAACTAATTAGTAAGTTATCTAGATTACATTCAGAATTCTATAAGGAGATGTACGAATGTGTCAAGTAACAGTGATACGTTGATCTTTGATGTATAATCCAACAGAAACTTTATGTTTCAGAGCACAGGCACCAGTCCAACTCGCGCAAGTACAGTCGCGTGCATAATATTTAATATGCGACGGCGTCACTTTGTGTCATATATACAAACTGGCGTAGTAAATGACACTGTGTGTACTTGAGTGTATGTAATTATGCTCGTGGGGTAGGAATTTGGTGTAAACGGGGTCGCATAATAGGGCTAAAAAAAAGTATCTCTAAAATACACGTTCATTAAGTGTCCGCGCATAAGTGAAATAAAGTTCTAAAATTCTTGTCGGCCTATAGCAGTCTGGTAAAATGAATACAAAAGAAGAATGAGAGCGTTATAAGAAGTCTGAAATTGCAGCAACGGGATCAGATGAAGTTACTATCGAGAGTATTTATATCGAGGGTATTTGTGTAATTTGTGCTAGAAAACAGGAGAGGTCCCAGACGATTGGCGAGGTGTGATAAGCGCGGCTTTGTGTAAATGTTCACAAATAAAATGTATAAGCTATCAGTGCTATTAGTGTGAAGCTTGCTAAGCGTGAAGCTATGATCACTGGAAGAAAGTAAACTGATTGTTGTACGCAGACCATTCAGTGCTCTTTGCAACATCAGAAGGCGAGTGGACAAGATTCTGAAAGAAGGATGAGAAAATAACGTTCTAAATCTGAATGCGAGTACGAAAAAGAATAAATTGAGAATAAATGAATGAAGTACTATACGCGAGAAGTATGTTTAGTAGAGACGGAAGATACGAAATTAATATAGAAAGGCATTTTGCGGCCGGTGACAGAAGTAACGATGCCTTAACTGCATTTATGGGAATCGTCAGCATAACAGCACATCTGGCCATAAGCTAGGCATGGCTGGAACTGACGCTGTTAATGTAATGAAGAGATTTACAGAATGGCAGCTACTAGCAATGATGTCACAGTGAGAATGAAGAAGAAGATGCTCAGGTGATTTGGGCACGTCAAGAGAATGAGCAACGAGATAATGGTAAAAGAAAATTATGAAACAAGAGTTAGTAGTTGGTAGCAAGAGAGGCCGGGGAAGCCAAAGTTGACCTTTAAAAACACAGTATCTATGATACTAGACAAAAATCACGTGATAAGCATGAGGACAAATCAAATAATACTCGTATATTTTGCCCCTATATATATTGTGCCCCTGCTATAGTACTACTTCTATATATTGTGCCCCCGGAGAGCATGTACAAAGAAGAGACTGATTACAAAGGACGACGTGGAGACATGGAGACGTTAAGCTGTAGCGTTTGGCCCTTAATTATCTTTTGCTAAGGATAAAAAGCGTGAAGTAAAAAATATACAAATATCTATGATTTAATATAATAATTGTAAAGTACTTTTGCATTTAAATCTATGTATATGAAAACTATTTATCTTTGTAAATAAATACCTTATTTTGATAATATCTTTGTTCTTTTAGTACAATTATATTCGCTATGGAAGGAATTGGGATGGTCATGCCAGTTGAAAATAATATGCAAAATCCAGAAAATTTCTTGGGTCGTACAGGTATTCTAGTAAAAGCAATGACCCTTGTCACTATCCTGTATACTATGATGGGCGTTTTTGGATACCTAAGATATGGTGATGCAATCCGAGGATCTATCACTTTAAATCTTCCAATAGATGAGTGGTAAGCTTGTTTAAATTTACATAATCCATCCCAATCTTGTTTCTACAAGTTATCATATCTTTCTTTTATAGAAAAATCATTTTATCAAATATTTTGAAATCGTTTCAATTGAAATTAGCTTAATATTTTTAAACATATTTAAATATTTTTATCTGTTAAAGGCCTGCTGTTTGCGCCAAAGCTTTCATAACGACTTCTATATTATTGACCTACCCTCTTCATTCCTACGTTGTATTCGAGGGTTATGTTAGGTATATAGAGCCACTTGTCAAGAAAGAACACAGAAATATGGTAGAAATTACATTAAGAACATTAGTAGTTTTGTTTTGTGGTAAGTCTTTAAATACTCATGTGAAATAATATTGTTTATGAACAATATCATCTAATAATAAGATAAAGACGCCAGTCGTGGCGCAGTGGCACAAAGTGTGACTGTAAATTCGACTGATTCGATCTCCATTCGAGGAGATGAAATATTTATAACATTTATATTTTAATTTCTTCACTCTGGTGTAGAGGTAAAGCGCGGCGTTGAATTCCGCCACTCAACACGCAATGCCTCCAGAAGTCGGCGGAAAGTAGGGAACGGAGTGTCTTATCACTAAGTTCCCTCTGCCTACCCTGCTGCGCGCGTGATACAGCGTGAAGCTGATTTAATAAGATAAAGAGATCGCTTACATAGCCACATAAAGACGCATACAGTAGCGGAGGTACCAGCAGTTTGAGTAGGCTTGAGCCTGCCTCTTGAGGCGGCAAATTAGCAGGCCGATTCATTTGCTATCTAATAGGAATTAAAATTTTCTGTAACGACGGATTTCTGATGTCTTACAGATAGGAAATAATTTCTTGTGTAACTTTAAAGAAATTTTTGGACTGTAATAGCCTATAATTGAAAAATGTGTAAATCAGTAACTGGTGTAGTGAAAAATGTGTAAATCAGTAACCCGTATACTCGTAAATATTTTTATATACAAATTTGGTTAATTTCTTTTAAGGTTTCATTGCCGCTATACTTCCGATGTTGGAACAGATAATTAATATCGTTGGCTCTATATTTTTTTCTATTCTGGGCCTCATCATTCCTGGAATCGTTGATACTGTTGCCAGATGGAACAACTTTGGCAAATATAATTGGATCTTGTGGAAAAATATGTTGATTCTATTTTTTGGATTGAGCTGCCTTAGCTCTGGTCTTATTGTTACGATAATGGACATCATTAAAATATTAAATAACGAACATATTTAAAAATGTATTTCATTAATTGCTATTATTAAAGACTTATTGCTAAATATTACATTTACATGTATCTACTAGTATGATATATATTATGTAGATACGTCTTTTTGAAATAATATTAGTAAAAAATTATAAAGAATTATAAAGAATGCTAATCAGTTTCCTGTAATGTAAATTTTATTGTTATCGTCAATCATGAAGACCTCTATATTTATAACTTTGTAAAGTAATTTTTATAATATTATAACATTTTTATTACACAATTAAATTAAGTACTATTACTGTCTCTTATAATTTAAGTATTAAAATTATTTTTTATTTATAGTGTATTTTATTTGTTATTTTAATTTCCTTATAAACTTATGCACTAATTTTATAAAGAAAGTCGATTTATATCTAGTTAACTTTTAGTATTGTAAATTTACTGAATACTATTTGTAGAATAGTATATTGGGTTTTTACATTAATATACACTGAAATATTATTTGACTTGAATTAAAAAGAGGCAAAATTTTAAAAATGATACTTTAAGTATTTAGACTTTTAGATATGGTAAATAATAAAGCCATTCATATTTTACAGCTTCACGCTATTTCCCGAATAGCTGGATAGATAGAAGGTACCCAGTGTTAAGATACTCCGTTTCCCACATTTCCGCAAAATTTATGAGACATTGTATAGAGATATTGAGTGGCGGAATTCAACCCCGCGTTTTCCTTTCTTACCGAAACGAGGAAATTAAATAAATTCACTTCCCCGAATATGAATCGAACCCTCAGGCGTCGCGTTTAACAGTCAGACGCTGAGCTGTTGCATCACGACGACCTTCATGAATACAAAGTATTTTGATATTTGTATAATATATGTAATTGGCTATATTTATACAGTGACACAAGCGTGTGAGTGTAAACGCGAATAAATTAATACCTTCACTTGGCTCTGGCAACAATACAAAATCCGGCGTTAAGTTCCGCCACTCAACGTGCATTGTCTCGAAATTTAAGTTCCCTTTGCATAACCTGCTACATGCGGAATTCAGCTTGAATGTACAACCTTAATGACATAAAAATAAAATAAATCAGCTTCACGCTGTATCCCGCACACAACAGGGTAGGCTGTGGGAAACTAGTGTTAAGACACTCTGTTTTCTGCTGAACTCTGGAGGCATTGCGTGTTGAGTGGCAAAAATCAACGCCGCGCTTTGCCTCGACACCAGAGCGAAGAAAAGGAAATATACATTTAAGTAAATATTTCACCTCCTGTTGAGGTATCTTGATTAATTTTTTTAGGTATGGGCTTAAAATGTTTTACTCTATATACTATTCCCGTAAAAGAAGCGCTGACACTTCCACCATGTATAAAGTACATCGTCAAAACAACTATAAAAATCTCGGAAAATTACATTGTTATACATTTTTTACAAGAGCAGCATATAGGGTAAAATATTTGAAACCCACACCTAAAAAAAGATATCAAGATTAGTCATCAGCTTAGACGTAAGATTTTTTTTTCATTTCAGGTTTTTTAACTGCGTCACACTTTATACAGTATAAAGTGTGACGCAGTTACGAATATATACCAATAACGTAAACATCTACTACTACAAAAAATACTACTAAATATTGCCGATCTTCCGCTTATCATTCTCAAAAAAAATACTAGAACGGGAAAGGGATATCTCTCATTCTATTTTACGCAATTCAACTTCACCACCAATACCTACGAGTCGATATCGTGAATGAGGAGTGTGCGATATTGTCGCTTTGATAGATTAGTGTCTGTGTTCATTCTTAACAAATGACGTTTTATTTTACAACGGTAATTTTTTTATTTATTTTGTTTGAAAACATCACTTTTTAATTTTTGCCAATAAATCACTTTTTCTCGACTGCTAAGGAAGGGTTATGCTTTTCGCGCGTATCTTGTATGTATCATTATTGGGTACCATGGTTGCGCATTTATTATTCTTTAATACCTCATATCTCCAGAACCGCTGAACGAATTTACATAATTGAAGTATCGTTAGATTCGTATTAGCAGCACAAGTGTTTTTAGATAGGTGACGTTAAATAAAAATAATCATGGCAGCTGTGGGACGCCATTGAACTTAGTGAAAAAAAAAATTCGTTTTGAATAAGTTATCCCTTATTAACATAAAAAAAATTTTTTAGCAACAACGAATATTTTTTTGATTTTTGTAAAATTTTACCAATACACGAAAAAACTGAGCTAACTCTTTTATCAGAACACTTTTTTAATGAAAACCTTAAACACTATAAGGATACGAACTCAACAAAAATAACAACGCGAAGTATGGTCAATCTAAATCTTATACTACCTAACTATTGTAACATGTATGGCAAAAGATCATTACAATATATTATACCAAAACTTATTAATCAACTTCCACTGTCAGTAAGAAACACAATAACACACAAAAATATAAAACACATACTAAGACGACATTACCAAGAAGTACTAGCTATGAAAGTAAAATGATAAGCATATTCTATATTCTTTAAAAAAAAAATAAAAAAAAAACTGTGCAGTCACAAAATACTTGCATGGTGTGAAAATTAATTAAATAAACAAATTATGTAAAAAAAAAAACAATAAATCAATAAATAAATAATATATATGAATCAGCCTGTACATGATAATACACTCAAAGTCTTAAGTTTATTGAATAGAAATAATTGTTAATTTAAATGTACCCTCGTTTTTTAATTTTTAGTGATTTAACTATAAACATGTTATTCTTAGTGCGAGTTATTATGATAGATATTTATTGTAATACGTTTCTAATCATAGAAATGTTTGATGACGCTGGTGCACGGTAAAACTCGAATGAGTTTATGATTGCACCTTGAATTTGTAATTATTAATATTCTGTAATAGTCTACTTAAATAAATAAATAAATAAAAAAAATATCACAATATGGGTCTCAAATTCAAGAGCTTACTACGAGGATTTCAAAAAGGTATATCATGATTATGATTATCATAATGAATTCTAACAAAAAAGTGAATAATAAAAAAATATTTGTAAAAACAAAAACCCCAACTGCATGAAACTAAAAAGAAAATAAACAAGTCCAATAATTTATTAGGATTAACAGTCGGGACCTATAAGTAATTCTTCAATCAATAAAATCCTTACCAGGAACTCCGCACAATTTAAAGAAGTCCCGACTGTTAATCCTAATAAACTATTGGACTTGTTTATTTTCTTTTTAGCTTCATGCAGTCGGGGTTTTTGTTTTTACAAATATTTTTGTTTTGATTGTATTAGGATATTATAGAGTAGTTAAAACTGTGGTTTCATTTAAAGTGGTTATGACAAAAACACTATATAGTAATCTAAATCTCCTAATCTCATAACTTATTTTAGTCTAGATATATTTTAGTATATATTTTTGTCTAATAAATTATTTCTATGACATCTATTAATTATGTATCCCTAAAAAAGAACTGAATGCATTAACATGACATTTTTTTTTTGGAAAACTATTAAAATAAATAACTTTCAAAACAAATTAATTTTAAAATTACCATTAATCATCTGAGTGGAGATCAAACCAAAAACTATCGCTTTCCCACTGCGCAACCATGGTACCCAATAATGATGTCACAAGTCTTAAATTTCAATGATTATTATAGTAACATTAACATATGTGAATTTGTAATGTTCCCATGAAAAACATAAATGTGAAATGTGAGCCAAGTTAAATGTTAAGTAATGCATCGTTCTCGACTTCACCGACAAAGTAATGTAGTTCCAGCCTGTACTAGACTATTAGGTTGATATTTGTTTTAGTGTCTAGCTAACTTGCGACATTTCTTATCACCATCTAAAACAGATGTGATATTAAAATAATAGTTTATAATAATAAAATAGAAACACTATTTAAAATATTTCGTTGTTGTCCTGGTCATTATGACAATATCCTCATCGAATCTGAACACATGTGCAAATATATATTTAAGTAAATAGCACGACAAGAAGTGGTTCAAAATGATGCTACAAGGTTTTCGTTCGTTTCGTTTATAGATACAAATTAAAATAAAATCAGCTTCACGCTGTATCCCGCACACAGCAGGGTAGGCAGAGGGAATATAGTGTTAAAACACTCCGTTCCCCGCTTTCTGCCGAATTCTGGAGGCATTGCGTGTTGAGTGGCAGCACTCAACACCGCGCTTTACCTCGACACCAGAGCGAAGAAATGGAAATATAAATTTAAGTAAATATTTCAATAGATACAAATTAAGTTATTAAAAAGTATTATTATTTATATTACCTCATCAGACTTCTGAAAAGTAATTATAGTATTCATAATCGTAGCGCCGCTTTAAGCATAGTGGGTGTAAGTTCCATTTCAACTTAGACGAATGATTAAAATAATTTTTATTCCACCGCTTTGGTAAGACAAAACGCAGCGTTGATTTACACCGCTTAACAGTTAATGGACAGTCTTGACTTCTTGTCTAAGCTGAAAAAATTACAATGAAGTGATCCTTGAAATCTACAAATGGTTATTGACGATCATTAGATTAAAAAAATACATAATTTGATATATTTTTAGAACTGTAATATTTGCTATGGAGGGGTCGGGGTTGTGATGCCAGTTGAAAACGCCATGGAGAAACCTCAGCATTTCCTCGGCTGTCCTGGTGTACTCGTCGTGGCTATGTCAGCCATTGTCTTCTTCTACAGTACCCTCGGCTTTTTTGGTTATTTGAGATACGGAGACGTGCTACGAGGCTCTATCACTTTAAATTTACCCATAGATGAATGGTATGTAAACTATTGAATGCGATATGGATTTAAATACTTCATTTTTTAAACTAATAAAGCTTGTACATTTATTATCACCACATTAACAGGCTTAGGCCAAAAACAGTGGCCAAAAACGATCTTGTTTATCTAATCTAAGGTGCCTAGATTAACTAAACAATTATTAAAAATTAAATATAAAAAAAATATACGTAAAAGAAAATGAATGAAGAAATATAACTCAATAAGATAAAATAATGTATTTTTATATATTTAATTTATAGATCTTTCATTAATAGTATGTGTATGTTATTCGTAGCGTTATCTAAATCTAATTATAATTAGTTTTTATCACGCTGTATATACGCTGAAACTAGTGTTCAGATATGTAAAGACAATTCCGTTCTCTTCTTTCTGCCAAATTTTCGAGGCATTGCATGTTGAGAGGTGAAACTCAAAGCTGCGCTTTGCCTTGTTACCAGAGCGAGGAAATGAAAATATTAAATGTTTCATCCCCAGAGTAGGAATCGAACCCACAACCATGCCATTATAGTAGCCTCAGTACTACCATAATTAGATGTTTATACAAATTTAATTGAAATATCACCGGATTCTTTAAAAACACCCTATACTCGACATCAATTAAAATATACAGTTAAACAAGTTGCTTTCACGGTAAAAACAGTTCCGGCGTTATCTAAAGTCTGCTCTCGAAGAAGATTAAAATACAATACAAAGTATGCATGTACTAGGTTGTTAATGAAGAATGCAGTAAAACTCGACATGAAAATATAAAAACAAACTTGTTGATATAATACCGACTTTTGCATTTTAATGTTTAACACATTCCTGTTAATGAAAATTATAAAATATTTAAAATAATTGTAAAATAATCTTAAGTAATCTAGAAAAAAAATGATACCTTGAATTTTTTTCTTTCAGGCCCGCTATATGCGCGAAAATATTTATTGCACTATCCATTTTCTTTACGTATCCTCTGCAATTCTATGTAGTGTTTGACATCTTTAAGAAATACACTGATCCCTACATAAAGAACAATTACCGTACTATTATTGACATTGTGGCAAGAAATATCGGCGTTTTATGTTGTGGTAGGTATTTTTTTATGTATAACTGTGTAAAGTTAGCTCTTTTCTATCAGTTTTCTTTGCGTGTTTTTCAGTTCGCCTATGTCACATTAAATGAAATGTGACATTGGCGAAATGAATTATGCTTAATTGGCACGCTCGAAACGCCACACTAGAAGTACGAAGAAACTCAAGTAATTTGTATTATTTATCACTAAAAAGATTTTAGAATGTCTTTTTCTTGATTTTGTTAGACAATATAAAACTCTAGAACTTTCCGCCAAACAAAATAAATAATTACAATGCCCTAATTTCTGACTGTACGCTGTTTGTTACGCTTTGCTGTGTGACCCTGACTTTCCTTATGAGACTAATAGTTAGCGGCCATGTCTCGCTCCTGTGAGTCATCACTGGCAACACACTGATTAAATTCTTTGGTATTGATACACTGAGAGAGACGCGAAACTATCTCGTAACTTTCCCAGTGCTGCCATATCCTTTCCAATCCAGAAGCGTAAAAAATGTCCTCCTGCGCCACAGTGGACATTTTCTGAGAAATAACATCTCATTTTCTAACACCTTGTTGCAATTGGATTGTATTAGAGCTCTTATTCTGTAATCGGATCGACAAAATGGTATTTTTGTACAAATACCTCAATACTTTGATAAACCTGTAGACTACTGTAGAACCTTTGAAGAGACTGCAGTAATGCCCGCATGTTACGAATTTTTTTTTGCTTCGTCACCTTTGTAGGCAATAATCATTTTGATGTTGTGTTCCACTATATCAGTCACGGGACCTTCATTTGCCTGACGAGTGAACCTGCCGATAGCGTCTTTCTCGGCTACAGTGTCATCCTTTGTATATCTTGATAAGGCGACGACAGCATATGATACGCTGTCGCTGTCGTGTTCTTAATGGTCTTTGAATAGAATGATTACCACAAATTCATACGTAAGTCCCTGAGATTCGTTGATGGTCAGGGTGAACAAGTTCCACCGGGCCGCCATTACAATTACCAAAAAAGATTAACATGGTACATTAAGGCGTCTGCCTTATATATATATATTAAGTATAAAGCTTTATTCGTACGTCCACTGCTACGTCTCAAGCTAAAAAATCTTACAAAATACTTCATAAGAAATCTTTAACAAAAAAATACATAAGTGGGTAGACAAATAATAACATGACCAACTGAATCTACAAGTATTGACAAGTATACGAAACCAATGTCTACACAATTATATGTAATTTATATAAACTCTAACAATATATATATATGTGTGTTTGTGTGTGTATATTTCATTTCAGTGGGAATCGGTATAGCCTTGCCTCTATTAGAACAAATAATAAACATAGTGGGTGCCTGCTTTTATTCAATTCTTGGTCTCGTGATTCCCGGAATTATAGAAACAGTTTTCCGATGGGACAACCTCGGGAAATGCAAATGGATTCTCTGGAAAAATGTTGTCATCGTATTCTTTGGACTCTTTAGTCTTGTTTCGGGGTGTACAGTTACTATAATGGACATTATACATATATTAAATCGTAAGACAGAATAGTGTAACAAAATTAATTGTATTTATTTCATTAAATAAAATTTAAAAAAATATCAGATTTTTATTTGTTTTTCGTTTACGATATAATATAACAGAACTAAAGTATTGTAGTACAAGTCGTGGTATTAGAATTTAACCAAGACAATAGTTTTATTTGCTAACAATTATGCTCTAAGAAACTACTATCTACCCCTTATCTTTTGAGTTATAATAATAAAACTGAGATTAAATTAATAAAAATTTAATATTCATCAGAAGAGCAAATCAGTTTTAGCTTGTCTGTTCTATGTAACGCAATATAAATGTTATAAACAGTTATTACTTTATACAACGCTGTTTACTATGGCTAGTGAAAAAAAGGAATTAGAAGCTCAAGAGTATAATCCATTCGAGCATCGGGTTGTAAAAAAACCTAATTCGTAAGTACATCATATTTTTACTAAAGTGCGTTCCATATTTTATTAAAAAAAATGGTATATCTGTATGTTTTTTTTTATTTCAGTGATATAAGATCCCTAGCTAACTTAATTAAGGCATCATTGGGTTCAGGCATTTTTGCTGTACCCTTAGCCTTTGCAAATGGAGGGTGGGGGATGGGCATTGTTGGCACTTTTATTATAGCTTTGTTTTGTGGGCACTGTGTTTATATTTTTGTAAGTATTGGCTCATAATAGTTAGTAAAAAAGGCTAAATTTTTTTTTTTTTTTTTATAGAATATATGAAAGAACTTTAGTTTTCTTAGTTTTTTGTGCTTAAAAAATGTGAAAATATAGTTTAGTTACTCACATACATAAATATGTCATATTTTAACTATGTTGTAGGTAAAAACATCTAGAGAATGTTGTAAGCTTGTACAAAAACCCCTATTAGGTTATGCAGAGACATGTCAGGTAGTATTTGCTACTGGCCCAAAACGGCTTAGGCCCTTTGCAAAAGCTGCGAGGTAAGACTAAAATATTTTGCTTAAATAATTTTTATTTACATTATTTACTCAGTTTTCCGCTGTATCCCGCGTGTAGTAGGGCAGGCAGAGGGAACCTAGTGTTAAGACACTACGTTCCCCACTTTCCGAATTTTCGAGGCATTGCGTGTTCAGTAGCGAATTCAATGCCGCGCTTTGTCTTGTTACCAGAGCGAAGAAATGAAAATATTAATAAATAGTAATGTATTCCCCTGAGTGGGAATCAAGCCCACAACTGTCGCATTTACAATCACGCGATTATACCACTGCGCCACAACTGTCTCGATATATTAGGTACAATTAGATATAACCTAAAAATATTAATGGTAAAGTCTTACTTTTATGTTTTCAATTATTTATTAGTACCATTAGGGGTCGTCCATAAATAACGTGAAGCTCGAAAAGGGTGGAGGAGTTCGGCAAAAATCACGATATATCACATGGGGTGGATTTGTATGTAGTAAGAAATCACGTGTTAAATACACGTGTTTCAAGGTCATTGCTAATCCGTGATCCGTGAGGACAATGTGCATGTGTACACAATAAATAGTGTTCATGTACTTACCGGTGATGACAGCATGATTGCATTTTATTATTTTTATGCAAGTCAAAGACATCCTGTCACTTTTCTGTCTTGACATTTTTTTTCATGGTCCTTATTTTTCTAAAATATTAATTAATATTATTATACCTGTATTTAATTAAAGATAATATTAAAAAAATGATTTTAAATTAATGGACGGCCCCTTATAAACACTTTAAATGAAATAAATTATGTTAAAGTTGTAAAGCTTCAAAAAATTGTTAAATTTCAGCGTATTTGCCGACTTTTCAATGATTTTCACCTACATTGGGGCATGTTGCATATTTAACGTGTTAATTGCCGATTCACTTAAACAGGTCTGTATATTTTATTTGGCATGCTTACCTATATAAAATTGAATATATACACATTTAAACCTACGGTTTTCGTAACCAAGAATTAAAATAATGTTTTTATTTACCATTGTATTATTTACCCTACTTTCAGTAGGGTAAGTTTAACTATGGTAATATGTTTTACACTTGATATATGTACGTTTGTTCCTATA